>VDFB02290096.1:0-80300 GCA_007258455.2 Sequoia sempervirens
TGTGAGGAGCTTTATGCTCTTGTATTGTACAACTCTTATGAGTTTACATGCTTATTTTATTGTCTATTAATTACAGCAAGTGTATGAAAGTTCCATGAGAGTTTATTGCAGGTTGTGAAGAAGGATTGTTGAAAGGAAAAGAAGCATATCAATCAAGGATTGATATAGTATTATTTTAATCTTGTTCTAAGGTTAAATAATACAAGCACTATTGATTCTGGTGGAGTTTTTTCTCGTAAGGGATTCTCCACATATATGTTGTGTCACTTTTATCTCCTTGTCTCATTCTTCTACAATCTTTTGTCTCTTTCTACAATTGGTAAAATTGATTTAAACAGATTAATCATACATAAAGAATTGTGACAAAGAACACTTAATTAGATCTACAATCTCATAGTTTTACAAGTTTTAAGCTACAATATTACCTTCATTTTCAAAAAAAAATTATACTTAACTCTATAAAGTGTTATTTTTGCATTTAAGATTCAGATATATATTATGGCTTAGAAATCCATTCAATCCACATGATATGAGAATTCAAGAAAATACAGGATTCAAGTTAGTATGTTCATACAATAGGAGTATTGAGATGATGGAGGTGTGGCACAATTCCATAATAATGAGGCCTCATATGCATGATTAGGATGTGTCGAATGTCAAAATTATATTAAAATATTACTAAAAAAGGCATGTGTGCACACTTGATAGCAAGTATTTTACTGGATTTTTCCAATCTAGCAAAGATTTGAATGTGGTGTGCACTATGCATTCAAATTGTTGTAGAGGATTGATCAGCTCTAATGCATGAAGTCTTTTTTGCATGTATTGGCTTGCATGTGTCTAGAGGTTTTATCCCTATTCTATTAATATTCATATATTTTTGGGCTTACTTTTGGATCTATTAGCATAGTTCTTTTTTCCTAGGGCAATGATTTAATGGGCATTCTTGTGGAGATCATAAAGAAATTTTTGTAGGTGTTTTGTGGCTATTAAATAATGTTTTTCCTTTCTATCAACTTGTAGATGGATAACCCCAAGGTAATATACTTTAAGGAAAATGTAAATCTAATTATGTCTTTTTGCCACTATTATGAATTTAATGATGTTATAGAGGTTCTATTTTTATTCCTATGCTTTTGGGTCTTACTATGTGTCACCATCTTACAAATAATAAAGATAAAGATCTATATATTAAAAATTTCATGGTTGTAGTGCGGTTGGTCTTTTGAGATGATTCCTACATAGAGGTGTTGTAGCATGTTCTAAGTATTTAACTAATAAAAGTTTAGATTTTTTGAAGAAAATATTACGTTTGAATAATTTGTAGGATTGTTTACTATTTACACATCATGTGCATGATTCTTTGTATTGATAAATGTATTCATTATTAACTAGAAATTCCTATGAAATTGAAAATTGTTATATTTTCTATGTGTGTTGGTTTGGTAGATAGGGATATAAAGTGTTTCTAGGGCTCCTTTGAACAACCCTATATTCAACAAATGTGAGCTCTTTTATATTTATAGTGGATGTGTTACAAGTATTTTTTTATATGCAAGGCTTCTTATCTTTGTGGCTTGTACATCAATACACATCAAGATGAATTGTAGATGTAAGTTTTCTTTCCTTTCTAGTAGTCTCAAATCTATTTCCCCCATTACAATAGGCACCAATTTATTGTAACAACCAACCATTTCAAGACAAGGGTTTACTAAGAGAATTTCACCAAAGGTTAATAACATTAAGCAAGTAATGGAAACGGTTATATTTTTTAAAAGAATAAAAATAAATCATCAATTAAATAACTAAAATGCATCTACATTTCATTTCACTTGATTCAATGAGAAGCATCACCTTTCACTTTTCTAACTGAAAAGGTTAGCATCATATTCAAATTGACTTCATTTCAAGAATCATTAGAATAATTTGATAAAAGTAAATACAAGAGAAAGGGTTAGAGTACCATATCTGGTCCATACTGTCTTCCAAGACTCAGCATGCCACTTGTAGGAGGGGAAGCATCATCCAGGTGCTTTACCTCCAACCTTGGACTTAAGTGGTCCCCCACACACCTTCTTGACTAGAAGTGGCCCTACCCTTCAATGAAAGGCTTTGTTGGGAACCCTCTCAGTTGCCATCTAAGCTCTGGTGTGTGCCCCTACTTAACTAACTCTATCACACTACTAAGGATTTTAGGATTAGGTGTTGTACACCTTGCATAATGCTTATAATTTTTAATTTATTATTATGTGTGTGGTGCACCTAGGGGTACCTAGATGGACGTGCATCACTAGGAGTTATAATGCCAGGGCCACTTTATGTTGTATGTAACATTGGGACTTAATTGTAAAATGTAATTATTTAATATTGGGGAATAATAAAATATAATAAAGTACCTAGTATTAAATGAGGGGTCACATGATTTTGTAAGTTCATGGTTTTGGGCATATGGTTTATGTAATACCACTTGGTGGTTTTGTGGGAGCTTGCTTCTATAAAAGCAACCACAAGGGTAGTTGTCTAAGGTTCAAGAGTTTGTTGCAGGTTAGCAGGTTGAGCTTGTGCATGTGTGAGGGTTTGAAGCATGGCATGGGATGTGTGGATTCCTACTTGGTCACATGGAATGCATGGATATCTTGTGCTTCAGAAGTGTTCATGGAGTCTCTGAAGATGTATTGTAATGGATTTTCATTGTTGAATAATACATGGAGTGTGGATGTTTTTGGAGGTTGGGTTTTTCCCTCTTGAGGGTTTTCCCAGGGTATATCTCATGTCATCTTTCATGGGTATGTTGTCTATTCTCTTGCATGTTGATATTGAGTATTTACTTGCATGATTTCAGATTTGGGTTATGTGGAAATTGTCATACAATGGCTACAAGTTTCCTAACAAAGGATACCCTCCAACTAAGTATGACAATTTTGGCTAGCTAAGTACCTAGGACACGGCGAACTGGCAAGTGCACACAATGGTAGCTGCACTCACTACGGCCGTAGTTTTTGTAACTTAAGTACAACCACTACTTGATTGAAGTCATAATTAACCACCCTAATCAACTTGGAAAACACTTTCCGACCTAGGGCATACTGGAACTACCTGTCCCGCCCAATGAACATTCAAAAGATAAAATTCCTCAAGGTTAAAAACCTACTAAACTCTTCTAAGTCAACAAAATGTAAACCATTTCTTGAACCCCTGCTTTATAAGGCATAGCCCTCGGGTCTTGGCTTCAACCACTAGTTTGATCTAACCTTAAAACTTTAGGGTTCCTTCCTCTACAGTTTGATCAAAATTGTCTTAGTTATAAAAAGAAAACTCCTTTCTCAAGATACTCTATTGATGGATATTATTCTCCATATTTAACCCTTATAGGGTTTGGTCTTTAACTTTAACAACTCAACACTCAAGATAAAGAAAATTTCTCAAACTCAAATATTCAAAAACCAGATAGAAATTTCTCCTATACTATGGTATTATTGCCTCTTAGTTCCCTACTGCACCTAAATACTCAAAATAGACTCTTTTCACTATCTTGAGTAATAGCTTTAAAAACAAACTATGTATTACAAAATCTTTCCAATAACAATAGAGGTGCTATTACACATGCATTCATGCCCTTCAACACTAAACCAAAACTCATGAACCATTTAGTACTTGGCACAGTTGTAACACATAACCAAGGTCTTAGTACGTGCAAACTATACGAGCATCTTTTAGGTTTAACAAGTATTCGAGCTCATGGCTCTTCTCCAAGGATAGCTCCTCTTTTCCATGGAGAATCTTAAACAAATCAAGAATATAATAATCAATTTAAGCATTAAATTCAATTGCACACCGTACAGGATCTAAATTTAAAGATACCAATCTTGTCTAGGCCGACAATAAAAGTTTTAGCATATTTGAATCATAAATCAATGAACTCAGCTGAGTATAGTCTTTCAAGTACATAAAATATGCTTAACCACTAAGGAAAAGAATTCATTCAAGAATAATAGACATATTAATCAACAAGTTTTATTTCCATTAACCTTTCTCTCAATCTTTCATAGACCATGAAAAGGAGGAAAATAGGTTCACCATAATGAAACAAAATGATGAACCTAATTTCCCTCTAATTTTCATTCAATATGTAAGCAATAATGTGTAATTGAGTAAATAAAATTAAACCTAACTGATATAACAGTTAAAAGGAAAGTTTTAATAGGGTCAAATGTTGTATACCTATTGCAAAAAGTGCTTTTTTGGGCCTCACTGAGGACTCATTCACCCTATGGTGAATGGGTCTTGGCTAGGGTTCTAGAAAATTTGTTTCTAGGTTCTGTTCTTCTTAGTCTACACTTCCAGATCCTAGTCGGGCATTGTCAAAAAGCCGAAAATAAATCCTATAACTCAATTTTTGTGATTTGACAACTTTCAAGTAGCAAATTTGAAAAAAATTGCAATTTTCTCTCTAAATGATCAACCTAAAACCTGCAATCACACATCAAAGGAGAGAAGAATGTTATTTGTTAGGGAATAGGAGTTTGCCTTGGTCAAACCTCATTTTGGTAATTAAATATTGAAATAAAACAATGCATGAAAGGAATGATGAATGAACAAACAATGTCACAACTCACCACACCTTAGTTGAAACCTTGAAATACAAATCTGCAAACTTGCATGAAGTGGCCTCAATGAATGTAGATCTTGATCACAACACTTGATTAGAGATAATTCCTATGAATATGCTTGATAGGTCTTCAATGCTACATCAACACATTAGCTCAACAACATGTATGATGCACTAAATCTTTGATACGACAATTTGGAATCTTGATTGTTGCAATATTCTTCAATAATCTTCCCTTGAATGTCTTGAAAATACTCTTGAATGGTCTTGATCTTATAAATTTCATATTAGGACTTGATCATAAAGTTTCTTAGTGAAACATAGTGAAATGACCTCTTATTTATACATATCTTAAGATTAATTCCCGAAATTCAAATATCACAAGTTGACATTGAATTGTAGATTTGAAATCATTAAAATACTACCAAAAACATATCCAAAAGAGGGGTCCTAGATCTAATTGTCAATGGGTCCTAGGTCACTAAACTAGGACACACACCTTCTAAAATCAAGTGTTGTGTAATGTCATTTATGAATGTCAGGTTTTATCCCTCAGAATTAGCATTTAATTAGGCTTGGATTTGAATTAAAGGGGAAATTAAGTCAAATTAACCTCAATCAATTAGTCTTGTGTTGTCATACCAAAAGGTCAATCTATAGAATACCAATCTAAGTATTTACTTAGAATTTTGCCACCTTTTTGCTATATGAGATGAGTCAACCTGTATGCTTGAGTGGTGTCGGCTGGCATACCTTCTCCTTAGGCATCAAAGTCCCAACTTATTTTGTATAAATAAATGAGCCAACACTCTCATTTAGGACACACAATTCTGTAGTTTCATTCTGCTGCTATTATTCTGAGAGCATAGAGCTATATTGTGAGAGCATTGAGTTATTTTGTGAGCCTCGAGAAAGAGGATATTGTGAAGTATTGCATTGAGTGTTTATAGTAGTTGAAGTGAAGCCTAGCAAGTTGTCATTGGATGGTTGAGAATCAAGTTATTCAATTGGATCAAGCGTATTACAGGCATGAGGATCTAATCTCCTTTTATTTGTCTTTTATTATGAAAGAATGAAAGTCTTGTTTTCTTTGATTAGAATTGCTTGAGAATGCTTGCATTAGTGAATCATGGTATTTGCTTATGAAAAGGAAAAGAAGTTGTTTTATGCTTCTCTATGAACTTAGTGTTTGTAAATACTCCATAATAGGAGGAATTGTTTATCATTAGTATAAATATACTAGGAGTGATGAAACAAGGATAGCTTAAGGGTTATCCATTGCAAATTTATTTGATTGATTTAGATAGCTCGTAAGTTACACATGGGATTTGATTATCTATTGAAGGGAGGGTAACTTATGTTTATAATTTGTAGGTAGAAATACCATTGAGTTTTTGGGAAAGGGAATAGGTTGTTTCTAAGGTTAAAGACTACCTATAGAAGGAAATACATATGCATAGTTTATAATGGCCTAAAGTCAAATCAATCTTGAGTAGTGTATGTGAGTAGGATGACTGTCAATTGAAGTACTAAGTGAGAACACTTTGGCCAAAGTAGTGTGATTTCCTTTGGCTCCACTGTCAATTCACCGTGATCCATTAATGCATGCTAGATCAAGATTGTAGGGTTTACAAGTTCTATTCATGTAGGACACAACACTAAGCTCAAAATGGTTGTCATTACGAGGTTACTCCACCAATCTCTTTGTCGAAGGGTAGGGTCATCTATCGAATGATAGATGTGCAGGGGACCACATATGAGTCTTTGGTTGGTGGAAAATCACTTGAGTGATGCTTCTCCTCCTCAACAGGCGACTAAAGACCAAGATTTGAAAGGAGATTCCTGGACCATCTATATCTATTGCTTTGAAGCTCGGTTGAGCTATGTATGTATTTTGTACACAATCTTTGGAATATTGTAATATGTGAAATATTATTTTGGAAATGGAATCAATGTTGATTATTGTTATGACTTCTATGATCATTGTTCTCTATTAATAAAATATTTTTTTTATGGCAATGGTTAAGTTATATAGTTTATTTACTCGAAAGTGAAAACTTAGAAAATTTTACTTGTGTGAACAATTGGCATGTTACAAAGGATCACCACATGGTGATGGAAAAAATTTGAGCTTGAGGGTATCCCTACCTCTAAAATTGTAAAACTTCACAAAATTATGTTTCTCATACATATTCTCCTAAATAATGAAGAAGAATGTATCAGATAGAATTGATCGAATGATAGACAATACTCAACGAAAGTTGGTTACACTATATTTGAGGTGGAGGGAGAAAAAATAGAGAAACCTATACACTTATGCTTGAACAATGTCTACCTCCCTAAAGTTGGGATGTTCACTTGGGCTTCCCTACAAGAAAGAATTATCACTACTGGTAGATTTAGGAAGATAGGATACTCTGACCCATCCAAATGTCTACTTTTCAAAGTTGATGATGAGTCTCTAGATCACCTTCTTCTTAGATGCTAGTTTTCTCAAGAATGTTGGAGATGGTTGTGTGTAAAACTTGGGTGGAAATATACTCAATCCAAATGAAATCATGTGCTTGTTCCAGTCATGGCCAATTCTTCACAAGAAGGAAATTTTCAACTATCTATGGATTTTAAGCCCATCCATTCTACTATGGGAAATTTGGAAAGAAAGAAATAGAAGATTATTTTAGGATAAGAAAATGTCTATGCCCTCATTTTTGAAAAAATTTAAAATTTTCATTGTTGAAATATCAGATAACAAAGTTAATTCAAAGGCAAACCAAAATCTCAATGTGACATATTGGGACAATCAGATGACCAAAAATTGGACTAGACTTAAGCTCCCTCCTGTTAATGGGTTTGGGGTTGGTGAGGCCCCAAAGAAACATGCAAAGGAAAAATGGAAACAACCTCAAATTGGATAAGTAAAATTGAACTTCTATGGAACTTCGAAAGAAAACCTTATCTCTTAGGGATCAGATGCATTATTCGTAATTGGACAGGTAATACGATGTGTGAAGCATCAAAATACCTCAAAGGTGGCACCAATAACAAAGCTGAGCTACATACTTTACTCTTGGGTCTGTAATTGTATTCATACCTTCAAAATGCCAAAGATAGATATTGAGTTGAGGGTGACTCTACATTAACAATAAGTGTTGTAAGGTCCAAACGCCTTCACATATGAAACTTAACTCAATACTTTATGCAACTCAAATTGAATTATCAAATTTAGATGCATACACACCAAACCATGTGTATAGGGAAGCAAACATGGATGCTAACCTGTTGGGCCAACACTATTATTCATTGTGAGGATGATTTGGTGTTAGAAGCACTCGAACATGATTACCCTGAGAATGGTGATGAACAGCAATAAAGATCATGTAACCATTACAGGATACTCGACGAGGTGTTATCAGATGGAAGTTCATAATGAAACATTAATGTTGGTTCCTTCCTTCCACTTCACGCATGGGTTTTCCCAAACGTAGAGTTTATAAATCAACCCCAGCTTATTGCCTCGATGTCACAAAACATTCTGGAAAACTTGGCATCCTCCTGTTATGGACACGCCCATTCACTTTGCGTGTTCACAGCACCAAATGGCCTTTTGGGTCACAAACTGAGGCGCAACTGCAATGCATATTCAAGTCACGCCACACCCTCGTTCTACTCAATATGTCCGCCAGGTTTTGATACCTAAACTAGCTAAGGTATGGTCTGTATAATCTCTGCAACATATTAAGATGTCAATGGAGTATAGGCAAATCATTCTTTGATGCTCAAAATCAATGTAAAAATTTCTTTTGATTAATATAATGGGAGCAACTCCTTAAGGTTGCATTATATTGAAAAAAACTTTTAAAATAAAATTATTCAAATAAAAAACAATATCTAAAGTAAAATCAATGTTAAAATTGGAATCAATTTTTAAATCAAAATAAAATTATTATCATTTATATTTCTCTCTCTACATTTAATGATAATGAGTGAGTGCTAAATAGTGACGTGTCGAGAGATATAATATGTATATATAATATTTTAATTGATATCAAGTTTTGTAATGAAAAATTATATTTAAGGAATAACTCAATTATAGAAACACAAGGATGAGAAATATTGAAGATTTTAGATAATTTCACAAGAGATGTTTTGTTTATTCTTAAATTAAGGAAAAAAATTTATTTTTATATTGTCAACTCAAGAAAATTTTAAAATCATTCTCCTTAAAGATAATTGGATTAATACATTAAAATAGTATAAAATAATTCCTTCAAATAAATAAAATAAAATAACTCTTCAATAAATAAAATAGATTAAATGATTTTCTAGATGTATTTAAAAATTAAAAATATATTACTAGTCCAACATGTTATGTAAGTCGTTTGTCATAATATTAATTTAAAATTGTCTATAGTCAAGCTAATTGCCAATTTGAGGCTAGTAGCTAATGGAAATATCGGTTGCCCTCCCTTTTAGTTGCTAGCCTCATATTGGCCACTAGCTAGACATGTTTTCTAAGGTAGCTATTAGAGAATTTTTTATGAGAAATTTTTGTGATCAAGCGTTTTAGTTCATTCTCATATCCAAATACCTATATCAATAAAATTAATACTTTTATAAAAAATTCCCATGCAAAATACAATTTAGAAATGGAACATTGAAAAGAATTTGGCTAACATACTGGATCAACTTCCATGTCTACATGGTATTGTATTCTCCAATTGTGAGCATATAATGATGAGTTGATGAGATAGATATTGAGATTTGTGAATGAGCTTTTGTGACCTATTTTATAGCTTGTATATGTAGATGCACTAAGTACTGAACTAACACATAGTGGAAATAAGATAGATTTTAAATGAGTCTTTTGCCTCTATTGGGAATTTGCTAAGAAAGCATACATGATATTCATTATTAAGCAAAAAAAAAATCTTCCACTTACATAATCATTGAATATGAAATCCTCACACAAATCCAAATGTTAAGATTATATAAATTATATGTCAATTAAGTTAAACTTGTACAATATTAATTATTACGCCGAGAGGCGTACCACTACAATCACAGGCATCCGTTTACATAAAAACTTGTGATTAAATCTCGGCTACAGTGAAAATCTTGGTCGTTCATAATGTATATAATAGATAATGAATGGAATAAAGCAAAGAACATGGTCTGCATAGATAATGAATGGAATAAAGCAAAGAACATGGTCTACATGGTTGCTTATTCCACAAATAATAGATAAGGAACATAATGAAGCTAAAAAAATGGTCTTCGTGGTTGTTTATGCCGTGAATATAGTCAATCACATATTACCATGTTCAACAACAGACATGGACGTGGAAGACTGTTGCAAAAAGAATGGGAATTCAATAAATTTCAAACCTGCCACTTCCACAATTTCCCTATAAATGGAGTCATTATTGTGCATACAATAACTCTTAGCAATTACATGCAAAACGTACTCTTGCTATTGTGAAATCCGGTAACCTTTCTTTCACTAGCAGATTTACAGAGTTATATTTTCTTTAATAAATTCATTGTTTGCATTATTTATTTTCTAACTGATGGTGCATCCCTCATTCAATTTCCTTTCATCTTCTTTCATTCCTCATGATCAGGTTATCTTTATTTCAAGAAAGTTCACTATCACAAGTCTTTACCTTTTGAAGTTTCCTTCATCATGCAATGTATTTATTTTCAAAACTACCCATCGACCTTCTCTTGATCATTTGTGGATCTGTTAGTATAATTTCTTTCTTTCTTTCATTTTAGAAAAATTTAATAAGAAGCTAAGTTTTATCAATGGAAAGATGAACTGTAGACGATTTTGATGGTATTACTATGTTATTTTTTGAGATCTACATTTTTGCATTACTACTAATGACTTAGTTTAAAGTCTTACCATTATTTTAAAGGCTTAACTTATATTATGTTTGTACTTGGAACTAACGACTTATTTTTCTTCTGCATGCATTGTATCAATGAGTTTGGTCCCATCACAACACTATAGACAGTGAATTAGCAGCCAATGTTATGAAAAATCTGCCTTCTGAAGAGTTCCAATTGGCACCATTATTTTAAAGTCTTACCTTCTGTAGACAGTGAATTAACAACCGGTGTTATGAAAAATTTTCCTTCTGAAGAGTTGGAATTGGCCTTTTACACTTGAACTTTTCACTATCATAGGTCTTTACCTTTTGAAGTTTCCTTAAATGACTTTAAGATTGTCATTTTTGTTCTTCTTGACATTTGTTTCCTACCTCAATGTCCTCTTTGCTGAGTCATGGTATGTATGTGACTATCTTGGTTCATGCTTTTAAAGTCACTCTAGTTGTCTTCTTGGGAATGACTTGACATTCGACTCACAAGGGTTATGTTAATATTAAGAAAGGTTTGCTATCTTATGAAATATAGGGACTGCCCATGTTTTGAAAACATTGTCTTTATTGCCTTAAGGAACTTCTAGTACTGTATACTCCCTTTTGCTATTTCTCCACTTTGTCCTTTGTGACTACAACATGTTCATCCTTGCCACTGTACTTTTGTCAAAAACATTGTCCTTGACTTGGTTTCCATTCACTTCCTTTTACTTGTCATTGCACAATCTTCAAACTGTATTTCATTTGGTTTTGACTATGATTTTCACTTGATTTATGATGACTTTAATGTCCAAAATTTTTTTAGTGGATCCTTATCATGGTTAGTGCATACATGACAATCCTTTATTGGAAAATTATTGGCATCTTTATGGTTCTTATCATATTCATAGGGTCATGATTGTCCCTTCTTTATGTATTTAGTCTACAAATTGTCTTTCATTATCCTTATTCTTTTTGAAATTATCCTCATCTCAAGAACTAACTATCCATGAAGTTTGTAAAAGAGGTTGTATTTTAAATCATAATAGGCTATTGATCATGATTGTGTCTTTGGTGATATGGCGATTGTCCCTCTTTATTCCAAATCTAAAAATTTATTTTATAGTGAGTATATCCTCCTTTAATTCTTCACGACTCTCACCCTTCCATTGTTCTTTGTAGACATGTCATTCCCTTTTCATTGTGTAATATTTTCTTCTATTAACAGGAGATTGCAATGAAAATATTAAAGCATTATGACTATCCTATTCAATGGTGATCATTATATGCTTAAATAGGATTGTCCTTTATTCATGTTCTTTGATTGTCATTGCTCTCTTTTCAAAGTGCATGATTTACACTATCTTATTCAATACTCTAGGTTTATGATAGTAAACTCTTCATTGTGAATCATGTCTTTATCACAAACCTGTTGTGGAACTTTGTTGATCTTCACTGCCTTATTTATACCTTAAGTTGATTGTGATCTTTTGAAAACTCTCTTTCAATAGTCTCCTCTAATGATGACTGCCAGACGTGCTAAACAAACTTTAAGTATAAATCCACTTAGCTCTCAAAACTTAAGTTTTCTCGATAAAATGTTTTCTAATTATTTCCATTTGTAATATGTTTGATAACAAAGGGTCAATTTCCGGCCCGTTAAGGGCCCAAGTTTGGTAAATACAATTGATAAGCTTTGTAAGATGACTTGCTAGGAAAGACCTCAGAAAGGATGGTGGAAGATAAATTTTGATGGGACCTCAAAAGGAAATCCTAGCCCTTCAGGGGTAGGATTTATTATCCGATATTGGAACAGTGATGTGGTTGCGCTAGGAGCAAAGAAATTGTCGGAAGGCACAAATAATACAGCTGAAGCTCTTGCGGCTCTATTGTAAATTAAGTGTGGAAGGAATTTAGATGCCAGAAAGGTTCACTTAGAAGGGGATTCGATGATAGTTGTGCAAGTGGTGATAAATGGATCAATTCATGCATGGCACCTTCAATTCATGGTCGAACAAATTAGAGAAGAATTATCCAATTTTGAAAATTTTATGGTGAGCCATATTAGACATGGTGGGAATGTCAAAGCAGATGTGCTTTCCAAGTGGGGGCTATCTTTTAGTGAAGTTGGAGTTTTCAAATTTGAGGATTTTCGAGAAGTAGATTTAGCGGATTTTTGGTGATATCAGGTAGGTGTACATTGCATTGAATGCTTGAAGTGGCAACCTAGGTCTAAATTTTAGACAAGACTAATAAGTTACGGAGAAGTCGAGCGGTGGCCTAAGTGGTACCAGTAGCATTTAATTTGAGGTGGGTGGTGAAAGAAGTTTAAAGGATGAGGAAATGATGTTTTCCTCGCATTTTGAAGAGCAAAAAAATTAGGAAATAGGTCTCTAGCGATGAAGGTGGTGCTTTTTAAGAGAAAAATGGAGGCAAATTTTACTTTCCAATCTTGCAGGTCTCTGAATCTATTTTTTGGTGAACCGTCGGCGAAAATACTAGAGGGTTTATTTCTCATTGAAGATGACCGAATGGTGCGGTGCGTACGAATGATCATTGGCAAGGATTTTGGTGCTCTAAGACAGAGGCTCAGAACAAACCTGGACATGTATTCCTTGATAGCGGCATGGGGCCTTGATATAGGAGAACCTATGGAGTTGGTGTGTAAAGTGTTGTTGAAAATCGTTCATAAGAATTTTTTGGTGGACATGGATTTCATCTTCGAATGGGCGATTCTGAGGGTAGGTCTGGACATTTATGAAGGAATCATTGATGAAGAGATGGAGCTGCTTTATGGGGGTGCCATAATTAAGCCTTTCATTCGATGGTCAAAAGGAAACTTCAAATCCAGGTGTCAGGAGGAAGCCAAACTGGGATGGAAGACTCTCAAGTTGTTTATTGAGATCATGGAGCTCAATGAGTTCATTGAGAAGGCCAAAAATCAAGCGCAAGGTAATGTGGCGAAAGTGAAGCACAAGAGTAAACATCAGTCGAAGAAGCGGCGAAGGTTCCAAAAGAAGAAACAAATGAGGGAACTGGGTGAAGGTCCATCGGGCTCAGGTAGTGCTCATGATTGATAGAACCATTGATTTTTTTGCCTCTTTTTGTTTGAATCTCTACTACTGATAGTGAATTTGGTTTTTGGGGTTTCTGGTTGATAGGTTTCCCGTTTTGGTAGGTCGGGTAGGGAATTAGCTCAGAGACCATTGGTGGTGGTTTTTTGTATTGGTAAAAATACAGTGTTTAAATATTTTAGTAGTTGGGGGCTGCACGTTAAAGTGCTTTTTTCTTCAGACTTTTGGAAAAAAAATTGGGAGGTATCAAATTGAAATGGTTGTAATCTTTATTTTTAAAGTAATATAATATTTTGTGTTACCGACCAAAAAAAAAACAAACGGTCAATTTCCAAACAATTGTTCTATTTAAGTATAAATCTTTTAGTTTCATTTTAATTTAGTTAAAAAAATTAAATGTACAATCAATCCAATGTGTGTTTGTATTTTTTGATATCTACATTTCTGTATTACTACTAAATTGTGTTTGGGATCTGTATTTTACCATTTTTACATGAGGACTAAAAGGCATTGCCTAAAATTGACAGTTAGTCTTATAGTTGATATAAATCTTTATATTTTAAAATCATACATTCCATTGTTTTGCTTTCATTTTTTCGATAAAATAGTTTTAAAATAATATTTTATTTCTAAAATTTGGAGCTTTTTTTCTTCAGGTAGAAAAAGAAACACATACAACCAATCAAACATAGTTGTTTAACAAAGCTTACAAAGGTATTTATGTTGGACACTGGGAACACTAAGAGGGGGGGTGAATCAGTTTTCACTAATTTTAATTTCCAAAACAGATCTAAAGCAATTAACAACAATAATTAAACTTCATATAGCATTTGCAACACATAACAAATAAAATCATGCAATCACATTAATGAACACCATAACACCAGATATTTTTATGTGGAAACCCTGTTAGGGGAAAAACCATGGTGGAGATTAATCCAAAATGTTGACTCTGTTAAAATTAAAATAGAAAGAAGAGGAATGCACTTGCATTCAGAAGCACTGCCTAGAGCTCACTGCTCAATAGGAAAGGCTCACTACCTTATAAGAAAAATTAAGATTGCAACAAAATTTTGAACTGAGAGAATAGCATCTACAAATCCCAAATTTTAGTTCTACTGAGGCTCTCAATCATATTCCAGCTCTCTTGATGGAATCTCACTTCTTCTCTGCTCTCCTCTACTCTACACTGCTTAGCATACCGAAACTATTCTTTCCTCAAATAATTGATCTGTTCTTTTCGTTCTATTCTTGATACTCCTTCACTACTGCATTATATCTACTACCACAATTTTTCATATCATATCATACCATACACAAAAAAGGTTTACCGATCTCCTTTATATACCCGTTAATCAGAAATTCAATGTATGTCAGCCTCACAATAAGATATAATATTTTTGCATATGTCAGCGCAAATCTCTAATTAGAATTGATGCGTACCCACACAAGTTAGCTAGACTTTAGTAGGGACCCAAACCAAGATTTCAAACATAGGAAATAGCAAAATACATATTCCACATATATCCATGATACACCATATGAAACATGTCAGCCAAAATGGAAAATAAACCATGAAACATGCTACCGAATTTCTTAACTTGAACTCCGACTTAATACCATACCACAAAACTCATCAGAGGATAGTGTAAATGCTAAGAAGGATTTTCTGGAGATCCACACCACGAAATAATGATCCAGGAAAGTGATCGGATCAACTTGCCAACCAGATGTCTTGTTCTTCATTCTTTATGTCGGTAGATTCCAGAGTCTTAGTTTTCTTTCTGGTATAAACAATGCTAATACTATGGATCATACTGCTAACACTAGTTTCCATCAATGAAAACACAAGTAGCCAAAAACGATCTCTCGTAGCCATATGCCAACAATTTTTCATATTGATTTAATACCATAAATTTCTGTCATTTGATTAGTTAAATTTGAAATCTTCTTTTTATAAAATGACTTCTTTTATTGTTTAAAATGTATATTTCTATGTTGCTTGCAGACCTATAATTTTTGGAATTTAGATATTTATTTGTAGCATTTATAGGTTCAAAGGTTTAGGGGGAAAATCCCAATTTATTCATTGTTGAAGGCAACTAATGACTACATCAAATGTGAAAATTGCTGAAAAACAAAGTTTTGTTTTCATCTAGGCAATTGCACGGCTTAACTAATTTAGTCTAGCAGAAATATGAATCCATTTATAAGTAAACTGTACTAATCAAATAGAACAAAATCTAAACAAAGTAAGCCATGTCAACTTGCAATGATAAAGAAAACACAAATTGAATGGTTTGCTTGCTCAAAACAGAGTTTAATCTATGTGTAGGATTCAAATACAAAACACCCAAATACACAAGAGAGCTAAAAACATAAAAGATTACTCTTTTCTATCGCTACTACACCTAACTCAGAAAGATAGTGATAGCTAAAATGATATAACACAGTTGTAGCTCTGTTTTTCCAAAAATCATGCCAAGCTAATGATGAATACTAATATTGTACAAGGCAATTTAGAGAGATACGAAATCAACTCTTCTCAGCAATGTAAAATATGTTCAATGATACTTATGTCACTCCCAACACAAAAACCAACTCCCCTAATCAATAAACCAAAAAGATGGCTATGAAAATTACTTTTACCTTTCCAAAAAAACCAACTATTATTTCCCTTTGAACTACCCCTATTTTCAAGAATATAGCATCAGTATCATAGGTCATTTCATCAAAAGAAAAAAATAATTTCATCCTCATTGAGCCCAATAATCATTACTTCATGCAAGTTGTATAATATCATAATCTAATTTGACTCATAAACTTATTTATTGTATTTCACCTGCATTCTGCATATGTATTGAAATATCTTATGTATTAGTTGCTTGTGTGCCTGTTAGAGCTTGTATTAGTTAATTGTTGGTTGATATCTTAATAAGTAGAGATTGTATTAGTTATTTGAATGAGCAATAAAATATATATACTTACGAATTAGGGAATAAGGTTTATGTAATACCCCTCATGTGGTTGATACTCTTTGATACTCTTATGTATTGGTTTGATACTTGGTTTGTGATGGTGATTAGTTCACCGATTTGGTTGTGTGTGGATTCATTGTTTGGTTGGTTTGTTGCACTTGACATTACTATGATGTTTGATAATACATTATGTGGTGGTTAGATTATTTTCCTATGCTATGGTTTTCTTTAATAATCTATGTGGTGATCATGTTGTGATTCTATGATACTATGGTTTCTGATGTGTTTGCTAGTGAGTCTTGGTGAAAGGACGGAGTAGCATCACTTGCTTGCGAGCACCCTGCGACCCTACGATTACCTTTCATGGTGTGTCTGCAATGGAGATTTACATGTTACTTGATGTTTGTTTGTATGCAAGAATTATAGGAATAAAGTCTTGATTCCACCTACTTCGGCAGGACAGGGCGAGCATTAAATTAAACCAACGGGTACGATGTTGAAAAAGGGAGTTGATAAGGAAGTGTCCCCGTCCCAAGTCTGTCACCTCATTGTGAGTCTTGTTGTGTCATGGTTTTGGCTTTGTCCTTGTCTCTGTATTGGTTGTTGTTGTTTATTTATTTTAATTATGGTTAGTTGTTATTTAATTTATTTTTACTTTATATGGAATAAATTAATGATATTTTGTGGATATGATTAATTGTGAGTAATTGTAATTTTGGAGTCAAATGTTGTAAATTAAAAGTTATTTAATTAATTAAAAGGTGTAAGTAATTAATTTAAATAAATAATGTTGGTGATAATTATAAATTATCTTTTTCAAGATATTAAAATTAGAAAATTAGAAGAGAATATCTTGTGGGGATAATATCATGTGAAAATAATAAATTTTTAATTAAAAATTGTGAGATAAGTGTGAGCTTTTAAAGCAAGAAAAAAGAACCAATGGATGGGTTGGATTTTTGAGAAAAAAGAAGAGCTTTATTTATTTTTCATTATTTTTATTGTGAGAAAAAGAAGTTTCTACACACACACATAATGGTTTTTGGTTTGGTCTGGAAAAGAAAAAGATAGGTTGTTTGTGCTTCTCTATTAAAATTGTTCTGTAAGAAAAGAATGGGAAATTGATTCAGAAGTTAGCTAAAAGGAATTTGAGAAGGAATTGCAAAGGAAGTCATTTTCAAAAGAGGAAGAAGGGTCACCATGTTTGGATTCGACATCAAACGAAGGACTCTAGGTTCTTTTAAATTTATTATTTCATTTGATTTATTTTCCTGTAAACAAGAATCTTGGCTGCCATATTTGAAAATCAATTTCTCTGTTTTTGAAAGAGGGTTTTGTGATTGAAAAATTTGTTTGTGCTAAACCTTTGAATCTTCTGTAGAAAACTGTAGGGAAACCTTCAGAATTTTGTTAATAAAATTTTAGTTGTGAAATTTGTGATTTGAAAGAAAATCAATTTATTAGGGTATTAAAATTGTTTACCCATATTTTTCTATGATTGAAGGAAAATGAATTGGACTGGTTTTCATCCTGTTTGTTTATTTATTTTGTGTTATTTGGGAAAATATATATATACATATATACATATATATATACATATATATATATATATATATATGTATATATATATATATGTATATATATATATATGTATATGTATATATGTATATGTATATATGTATATGTATATATATATATATATATATGTATATATGTATATATATATATGTATATATATACGTATATATATATATACGTACATATTTTATATACTACTCTTTTAAATATATATATATATATTCCTTTTGTTACAGTACGGATTTTGAGTATATATGGCATTTTTATTTTTTTGAATAAAATGTAATATAGGAAAGAAAAAGAAAAAAAATTGAGTATGTATAAGTTATATTTCGTATATAAAAAAATATATGTTAAAAAAAATTGCATATGCAAGTTGCCCTGCGTTTTTTGGAAAAGATATAAATATATATATAATGTATTTGTATTGGGGGTGGGAGGTCAGCCGAAGCTGTACCACCCACGGCCCCCCTATGGTAGGTTGTACGCAACCACCACAAGGCTACACACAGCAACCAAGGCTGTGCACAGCAACCGAGGCTGCTAGTCACAACCATGTGGGGGCTGTGTCCCTCCCACACTGTGGTACTGCATACCACAAGCTGCAAGTGGAAATTTCTATGGTTTGATTTCTTTTTAAATTTTGATTATTTTTTTAAAATTTGATTTTTATGTAATATTTAATATATATATAAATATATATATATATATTAATATTAATATTAATATTAATGTTGATATATATATATATAAATACTTACTGACGTGAATTACAGAAAGTTTATATGGGCAATTTTTATAATATGATTTAAAAGCATGATTTTAATAGATATTTTATATATATATATATATATATACGTATATAAGTATATATGTATATACGTGTAAAAAAAATGTATATATATGTATGCATGTATATATATAGATAGAGATGGTTTTATATATGTTGCAATTATGAATTTATTAGATAATTTTAAAAGTTGCAATGTTATGGTGTAATTGTGCAAATTAGAAATAAACTTTGTGATTTAAATTAAATTGATTATTCTTGGGTAATTAATTTATTTATTTGGCAAAAGTGTTGTGTATTGAAATGTCTTATGGCGTTGTTTTATATTATTGTGTACTCTCGAGATTGGTTGTTGAATCTATTGTGGTTTTCTCTTTATTGGTTTTGTGTGTCATGTGGAAAAGCCCTTGAGTTGTTTATTCTTTTGTAGGAGCTTAAGTTATTGTTAGGGACTTCTAGAGGTGGGGAAATTTATGTTTCATATTTGATCTTGTAAATTGATATTTGGCCCTATGTTTTCGGCTATGGTTGTGATTTGAGTTTACACATGGATTGTACCGTTTAATGGATGTGTTTCATATGATTTTGGCGAGATGGTTATGCCTCACGGATGTTCCATTTGTTGGTTCAGTGTTCTTGCAGTACAACTCCTTGGTGTTGTATTTTATGTTTTGGGTTCTAGGGAGAGTGGCTCTACGTGGGAGTCGGTGCACAAAGGCGCTGTCAGGGTAACCCACGTTAGAGTTAGAGTAACAAATGATAACCTAAGTAATTAATTAGGGGGTGGGTAATTAAACATTAATAAGATAATTATGGGTGCCTCGTCCGCCTGTTAGTGCTATCATAGATTCAAGGTGGGCTGAGAAGGCCATGGTTGGCATGATCATTGCCTCGTTTCCACCAGAGGTTAACGGTTCCACATGAGTAACCCTATGGAGCGACGCCTTGAGATAGGTAGTCAGGATAACCATAGATGGAGGTGGCACCTGGTGATAGGTTGTCTGGATAATCCATGTATAGATGGAGGCGGCACCTTGAGACGGGATGTCTGGATAATCCATGTAAGGCCATGCGATGACACTCTCCTCTAACATTCCTTTTGAGATGTTTTTATTGAAATTCTCTAGAAGTGGTCTATTGATATTATGACTTGAGTTTTATTGATGATATGATTTATGAATTATTGTTGTAATATGTTGGAAGTGGTCAATTATTATTTTTTGATCTGATTTATTGTCATTATGAGGTATTTTCTTGTGTTCTTTTGCTTTTCGTGTCTGGAGTTTAGTCTTGCCTTACTATTTGGATGTGCTTGGTCAGGGATCCTTCCTTGTTTACTCCCAGCACGGGGATGGTTGGGTGGAACATGCTACGCACCCCGTTGGGTCACCTTGGATGCAGTTGTACCATTCAGTGCAGAGTTTTGCAGATGCAGTTTGATCCAGGATTCATATATTACTAGATGTATATTTGTACTCCAGATGTATTATATGTATTGATGTATCACTCCCACGTGTATTGGGAAGACCTATGATGTAATTTTGTATATGTGATCATTGAGATGTACTATCAAATTGATGTAATGTATTGTCATACCGTGTAAATCATTCTTGAACTATCATTTGTATATACTGTTAATGTTATGTTGTATCTATGGAAATATGTACTTTATATCTTCATGATTAATTTAATGTAATTTTATGGTATTATATGGATTATTTTTGTCATGTTGTTTTTCACTTATTAATGTTTAAAATTGAAGTTAAGTGAATGAATGGGTTAGCTACGTAATGTCACTTCATGTACCCCAAAGGACTTAGGTGTTTAATTTGTAATCTTTTAAATTTAATGTATACAATACTTTATACACTTTAATAGTTTTTTTTTTTAAAATTGTACCATAAATGTTAGATGTATTAGTTTTCTTTGGGGTTGTGTGGCGGGGCATTATAGTTTACTTGGTAGTAAATAGTTTTTGATGCATGAGCTTTGACATTATATTTGTTGAAGTCATGAACAAAATTATGTACTGATGAAATAAATCATGTTTTATTTAAGGTTTTGTGTTATGAAATAAATCGTGTTCTCAAAAAAACTACAATTTGTTCTTTAGCTAATAATGTTACCTCATTTTTCTTTAAAATTTTTAATAATAATTTCATTTGTTTTTTTTTTAAATAATGGAAAATATTGAAGGTCATCAAAATCAAATAGGAAATTCAGTAACAAGTCCAATAGTAATTTCAGATGATGATTTTGTTGGTTCAAATGTGTACATTGAAACACCAATTGGAAAATTAATTAAATCAATTTCAGAACATTCACAAAAGATTATTGAAGAGATTGAAGAAGCAACGTACCTTACTGTTGTTGTCGAAGAATAAGTCCAACAAATGGAAGCTACTGCAAAAAAAATCCATAAAACATTTAGCAAAGTAGGCGGCTTTTGCTCTTTTTTAAAAGAAATCTACTATGACGAACAATACGAGCAAGGCTCATCCAACATCATTATTGAATAGTTTTTATTTTTTCTAAACAATGTATATCCTTAATTTTGTTAATAACTCATATGTACATACTTTATAGAATAACAATGTATATCCTTCATCAAATACCAGTAAAGATATCTTCATTGTACATTAATTCTTATACATATCACATGTACATACTTTGAAAAATAACATTGTATTTTATTTATCAGATATCTATAATGATATCTTCTTTGTACAAATAAACTAAAAAATGAATATAATTGTATATTTTTTGTAAAAATGCAGTGGATGAATTTATTGAATATATATTTTTTATGTATATTTTTTAGTGCTTTGGATTCATGCAGATGGTTATGCCTTTCTGGACAATGTGTTAACTTTTTGAATCTTTGTACAATTTATGGATGTTTTCATAATTTCCAATACTGTTTGCTTTCATGTATTATCTCTAATCTCATTGATTGGATCTTGCTTGTGCTTGACAACTATTTCTTTTGCAGCTGTAAGTTTACACCATTTGGGATGTTACTTTAGCCTTACCTTTTTCGCAACAATTGAAATCAGTAGCAAAAAACCAAGGCACCCAATTTCTAACAAATGAAGAAGTATGGGAATATCTTCCAAATTGATTTCATGTGAATACCAAACTTCAATCCCAACTTCTCTCTTGATTGGTTTGAAAATTGATAGTAACATACAGTATAAGTGAAATCATCTTACCATTTACCAATCATCAATTTCATCATGCCCCTATAAAATACAGAAGAAACTTTTTGGTTGATAGACTATCCTTGTAGTTGCTAATCAAATGAAAATTTTGTCATACAAAAATCAACTTTGTGAATACATGCTACAATTATTTCCATGTCTAATATAGCTGCATATGTGCATACTGAAAGTGTTATGATGTTGAATTCAGATTTGCCTATGCATATGCTATAGTATCTGTGTTGTTGAATTAAGATCTGCCTATGCATATGCTACAGTAATTGTGATATTGAATGCAATTCTTTACATTATTATATGTGCAAATGTGCTGCCCTAGAATGACTTCTTGCCATCATGAAAACTTTTCTATGGTGTTGAGGATACACTTGGGGAATGCTCCTTCCTTGGCAAGTTTTTCTTATTCTCCTAGCACTGCCTTTTTAAATGTAGGTATATTCACTTCTTTCATCCTATTGATCTTATCTACTCCTACTTGGATTGTTGCTTTTGATTCTTAGGGTAAAGTTAAGGATGTGGTTTCCTGTTGTGCATAGTTGCATGATGGTTACTCATTTCAAAATATACAAAAAATCTAAAAATATTAAAATATGCAAACGAACAATATGATACCTAGATCAGTCCTTATTTCCTAAGTTTCATTCTAATAAACTTAACAAGTAGAGAGTTAGTGAATAAACCCATACGCAGCTCAAATATGCACTTGCAGTGTTAATCTTACATCTTTGGTATTCACCCAACTCCACAGTTTTGACCCAGTTGGCACCAAATAGAATGCTAATCAAGGAGCCAACTCTTTCACTTTCAACTCCATTCAAGAATCCTTTAATTTGACAAGGGGGATTTTATTACAATAACAACTATAAAAATAGGAGAGTATGGTTTTACATCATCTCTTATATACAAAGCAGGAGAAATTGAAGGATTGTATCTCTTACAAGTAGAAAGTTAAAGTAAGGGATAGATAGAGATAATAATTACAACTATACTCATCTATTTGACCATATATATGATTGATTGTGAATGGAGAAAAAAATCAAATCCACCCATATCTCTAATCTCATTGATTAGCTCCATAGAGAGAGAGAGGGCCACAAATGGAATTGAACTTCCAAGGTTGGGAGGGATTGGTTGCCACATGGGATTTTATATTGTTCATTGTATGGGATATAAATTGGATCATAGCTAGGACATAGATCAAAGAAGTGTCCTAGATGCCTATGATACTCATTACAAAATATTCAAGCTTATTCTCATCCATGGTATGATACTCATTAGAAGGGTCATGATTTAATGCATTCTCAATTGTCAAATCCACATCATCTACAAAATCTTTGGGAAGTGAATTCCTATGATCTTGTACCTTTGAACTATCAATTCCCAGATCCATGATTTTGCTTCACAATGTTGAAAGTCTTATGCCCAGAAAGTGTTGTCTGATTTATTCTTTAACAATTTATATATCAAAGGGTTTCCATTGAGAATAGAAATGTTGAAGCAGGTTCTTTACCATCTCATGATAAACACTACTTGGAGGATTGTAGCTTTGAACTTATGGTATAGAGATCCATAGGCTCACTGATGACAAGTTTATACCTTCGAGCATCCCACTCGTTAAGATCTAAAGCTTCTCTCAAAATCCAACATTGAGGATCACTGATTATGCTTTGAATTATGTTCATAGTCCTCGTTCTCCTTAACCAGTCCTTGCTCTTGTGATTTCTTTGATTTCTCTTAAGTATGTAATTTATGTTTATCCCCGGCTTTCTCATTCATGTTTGAATTGGGTTGTTCACATACAAATTACAAGGCTTTTGGCTTCACATTGTTGAAAGCCTTATGCCCAAAATGTGTGGCCAACATTGAGGATCACTGATTATGCTTTGAAAATATAGAGTATGATTTGTAGAAAAAAACATTATTATTATATTAATATAGAGTTCTCATATACATCATGTAAGAACATTTTAGCGGGTAAGTTCATTTGGGACTCTTTCTCTCAAAAGATTCCCCAAATCCTTTCAAAGAATTTGTTGGAAGATTCTACATCATCTAGCTTTAGATTAGAGATGTTGAAAATTTTAATCATCTATTTGAGCAATACAATATGATACAAGAGCAGTTTCATGTACCAACTAGGTTTTTGTACTGTAGAGGGTTTTCTTAAGACAAAAATCTTGTATTAGTGTTGTCTCATTTATTTTCAGTACTTCATTTATATATTAATTTACAAAATAATAATGGTTAATTTATTATAATAATATATTAATTATAAGTCACATAAGTTATTATAATAATATAATAATTATAAGTCTTTATTTATTTAGTTAATTGTAGAATAACTCAAACCATGTTTAAATATATGCAATTATAAATTTCTTTACATGCCACAAAAAATATGTCTTACTAATAATGAATTACAAAAAAAAAGAAATTTGTACATATTTATTAAATTTGAACTAATCAAGTTAAATTTTAAATCTTCTTTTTATACAATGACTTCTTTTATTATTTATATTCTATATTTTGCTTTATATTTCAATGTTGCTTGCAGACCTCTAATTCTTGAGATTTTCATATTTATTTGCAGCTACCAACTCAAACACAAATAAAAAATCAGACAGAGTTCACTCATATAGACGCAGTTCACTCATATAGTTCACAAAGGTATTTATCATTTCATTTGTCCATATTAATTTAATTGCATAAAACGTGATTTGATTAGTTATATTTTAAATCTTCAATACACATTTCAAATTACTTGTTTTAATTTTTCCAAGATATTTTCACTATAAACATTTCAATTCAAATTACTCATTGATATTTAATTTCTATTTAGAGATGGAAAAAAAAAATTTCTATAAATTTAATATATATATTTACTATATATATTATGAAATTAATTAACACATGATATATATATATTTACTATTTATATATGAATTTAGAAAATAATAATAGATACTTTATTATAATAATGCATTAATATAAGTCTTTATTTATTCACTTGTTTGTAGAATACAATGAACAAAACAATACCTTTAATGTACTCTATTTATAACAATTTTCCATAAATTATGGCTATGTAGGGATGGAAACTTCAAACAATACATTTGATCATGAAACTACTTCAGAAAATCAAGCTCCTAAAAGAATCATTCCTATTAAAGCTTTGAATCCTTACCAGAGTAGATGGACAATAAAATCTAGAGTGACTATGAAACAACTTCACCACTTCAAAAATACAAATGGAGAAGGAAAAAATTTTTCATTCGATCTGCTTGATTCTAATGGAGGTGAAATAAGAGTAACATATTTCAATGCAATTGCAGAGCAATTCTATTTTACTATAGAAAGTGGGAAAGTATTTACAATATCAAATGGGACTCTGAAACCTGCAAATAAAAAATTCAACAATACAAACAACGAGTGGGAAATACTGTTGCAAAGTAATTCCACTATTCATTCATGTATTGAGGAGGATACATTGATACCCGAGCATTGTTTCAATTTCACATCAATAAATGAATTGAAGGACATGCAATGCAATTCAATGGTTGATATCATTGGTATTGTTTTATCAATCAACCCATGTTATACAATATTGAGAAAGAATGGCAGTCAAACTCGTAAACAAACAATTCAACTTAGTGACAAGTCAAACTGCAAAATTGACTTGACCATGTGGGGTGATTTTTGCAACAAGGAAGGTCAAGAACCTCAATAGTTATGTGATTCAGGAATTTTACCAACTCTCGTTGTAAAGGCCGCAAGAATAAGTGACTATGGTGGAAAATCTTTGGGCACAATCAGCACAACACATCTTCTAATAAATCCAAATCTTCTAGAGTTATAACAATTAAAATCTTGGTTTAATACAGAAGGGAAAAACTTCACTTCTACCTCTATTACAAAGGAGAATTCATTTGTTACTCAACCTTTAATGCAAAAAAATAGTGGAAGAAATAAAAGGTCAACAACTTTCTATATGTGATACAGCTACATGGATGTTACTTAAAGCTACATTGTCTTTCATCAAGTATGATAATTTCTATTACACTGCTTTCCCCTTGGAGACTGAAGGTAAGATATGCAAAAAAAGGTGCATAAAAATGGAAATGATAATTGGTATTTTCAAAAATGTGATAAGAGTTTTAGTAATTGTGATTATAGATATCTCCTTCAATGCCAACTGTAAGATCATACAGGGTCAACTTGAGCTATAGATTTTGAAAAAGTAGGAGAAGAAATTATGGGTGTAACAGAAAATGAATTGTATACATTGAAGCACAAAGATCAAGATGATTTGAAGTTTGCAAACATTATTCGCAAAGTACTCTTCAAGAAATATATATTCATACTCCAAGTGAAAAAAGAGACTTACAACAATGAAGAAAGGTTAAAGTGCACAATCATAAAAACAAAGGACTTTGATTATTCATCTTAAAGCAAGGTTCTATTAGATTCAATTGCTTAAATTTGGGCCTTTCATATTTTGAGCAAAAAACATTGTAAACATTTGTGTATTTCAAACACACCCATGTATAGTGTTTTGAATCATGTTAATACTTCATGTGTACATACTTTACAAGACACTAATGTATTGTCAATCAAATAGCTCTTAAGACATGTTCTTTGTACATTACTTGTCATATATGTATATAATTGTATACTTTTTGTAAAAATGTTCAACATACATTTATGGTTGTTATACATATTCTTTCAAATACATTTAATGTCAATTAAAATCTCCATATTAATTTCATTTTCTTTCCTTTTAGATCATGGACAATATTGATGCTGAAGAAAACCAATTGTACAACTCAGTAACAAGTCCAATAATAGTCCCTAGTGACTCTTTCAACTCAAATGTCGACATCAAAACACCAATCTAGAAATTAATCAAATCAATTTGTGAACATTCTGACAAGATTATCAAAGAAAATGAAGAAGCAACTTATCATATTGTCAATATCGAAGAAGAAGAAATACATGAAATCGATGATCTTGCACAACTATTCCATCATACATCTTGTAAAGTTGCAAGATTTAGTCAATTTATAAAAGAACTATACCATGACGAAAAGTATGAGCAAGGATTATCACACAAAATTATTGAACAGTTTAAAATATTATTGAACCATAACTAATGTATTTCAACAATACCCATGTATAGGGTTTTCATACATGTTAATAACTCCTATGCACATACTCTATAAAACACAAATGTATTTTCAATCATATATCTCTTAAGATATCTTCTTTGTACATTAATTCTTATATATATGTATTTAATTGTATTTAATTCTATAGCTTCTTCTTTTTTTGTACATGTCAAGTTTTTCAAGATTTTTATAGGATCATAGTTCAATGGATTTTAAGAATGCTTTCCAACCGACTTTTTGGATGTATCTACAATTTAATTTTGAAGCATTCTTTTCATTGAACACTAAGCAATATTACAAATAATGATTTACACTAATAGATTTTATGAATGCAACTATGGTTCTTAACTTGAAGCAGTTCAAACGATATTGTAGTTAGAAAAAAAAAATTACAAATCAATAGTAAACTGTATTTCATAAAGTGTTATTTTAAATTTCTCCTTTCATACTCATTAAATTTATAGGATTGACTTTTTTTTGTTAGATATGGGACGTCCAAAGAAACAATTTCAATCTGAAGAACAAAGGAAATAGTATCAAAAAGAATACCAGAGAGAATATAGAAAACAACAATGGTATAAAATGACTGATGCAGAAAGAGATGAACAAAGGAAAAAAAGGAATGAAGCAGATAGAATAAGATATGCTAGGAAAAAATTACAATTAAATATACAACATTCACAATTGGAAAATATAGGGGAAGGAAATATAAACATGGATAGCTTTGAACAAGAAAATGACTCCCAGTCTAGTTCAAATTCAAATGTTCAAACAATAATTAATCCAAATGGGTTAATTGTAACTGACTTCAAACGTATGGAAATGGTATTCTGAAAGCATTTAGATGCATACAAATCCCCATCAATTTGTCATATTTGTGAAGAATGTTATATCAGAATTAAAATATGTCAAACTGCATAGGGCCCTATTTGCAATATATGCAAACAAGAGAGAGGTGTGAATAGATTTTCAGCTACAAATAATATGAATCCAAGAGAATAACCACAAGAATTGTCAAAACTCACGGAAGTAGAAGAAATGTTAATCACTCGCATAAGACCAATTCTGCAAAAAAATAGCCCCATTCTATTACAGATTTTCCAATCATAATAGTTCGAAGGAAAGATCAACATGGCACTAATTATGATTTCACAATGAATAGAGATCATGTTTATAAATCATTGCAATACAAAATAATGCATGAAAAATTTTACTCTGATGTCACAATTCATCAAAATTCTCTGCACAATTTATCTTTAAACTCTAATGAAAATATTTTTCATCAACTGCAAACAGTGCATATTGAATTAGATGCAGATACAAATTATGGATACTGATGAAGGTAATAGCATTGATTACACTACATCAATTGCTTCTCAAACACCTAATGAACAAACAAAAATGGAGTTGATTCGTGCATGGGTTAACAACCCAAATACAAATCCAGCATCAATTATTGATTGGCCAACAATCAATTCATCTCCAATAAATGAATATGTAACATCAGGATTACTTGATATGGCATTTCCACTTTGTTTCCTGATGGTATATGCAATTGGTTAGAACCATGAATAAAACAAATACATCTTCATGAATATGTAAAGCACCTATTTCGATACAAAGATAGTCTCTTTGCAAAACATCCATGATTCTGATATTATATGTCAAATATGATAATGAGGCATCGAGCACAAACATCTACTACATTTTTTATGAAAAGAAACATCCATGATATGCCAATCACTATGCAAGAGTTGTGTGATCATATGAGAACAACACCAACATCATATCTTGTTGATAGATTGATGTGATATGGAACTTCTTTAAGAGGCTCAAGATCATATTGGACAAAATGTCATGCGGAATTGATAGACATGCTACATCAAATTGGTACACCTACAATATTCTATACATTGAGTGCAGCAAACTTGTATTGGCTAGATTTACATGCATTGATGCCAGGAACACAGCCAACAGATCCACAACATGCATAGCTTCAAAGGAAAAAACAAAATATTATCAACAACCCTCATATAGTAGCACAATACATGCACTTACGCCACTCTCATTTCAGAAAAAAAATCCTTCAAAAAGGAATTAATATTAAAGATTATTGGTCCAGATATGAGTGGCAACATAGAGGATCAACACACATACATGGATTTCTATGGATACATGGAGCACCAAACATGGATGTTATTGATTGGTCCAATAATGAACAATGAGATGCAGTAGAAATGTACTTCAACTACATTGTTCATGCATGGAATCCTCGACATACTACAACTGGACAAAATTTACAGGTACATTTTTTATATGCAAAAAAAAAATGTAAATACATTTCTTCAAACCATCTAATAGAAAAAAATAATAATTCAACTTCCTATTGCAAGAATTCCAAGATAATGCTATACTTCCATGTCTCAAAAACACAAGGCAACTTGCAGAAACGGATGTAGAAAGGGATTATGAAGAGATAGCAAATAGTGTACAAAGACATACAATTTGCAGAAAAGGTGCATGCCTACGGGGAAAAAAGGGAAAAATGATTTGCAGGTAAGTCTTCCAACAAAATTTATATACATTACTCTACCATATGTTTTTTTCTAATTAATTTTAAAAAACTAATTAAATGGTATTAATATGACTAAATATAGATATAATACTCCATGGCCACTCAATTTAGAAGGACCAAATTATATGAAAATTTAGAAACTAGTGAAAGAAAATTTGAGCCTCTTCAAAATGACGACAGACTTAACTCACACAACCGATACATTTTACAACTATGGAGAGAAAATATAGACAGGCAACCAGTTCTTTCAAAACTTGTTGTGGTTAAATACATTGTAAAGTATGTAGCAAAAGCATAGAGAAGCTCAGAAACATACCAACAAATGTTAATACATCTTGCAGATGTAGAAAATCTAAATGATCTTGCTGCAAAATCTTATAAGAAGCTTCTAACTGAAACAATAATAGAAAGGGACATTGGAGTGCAAGAAACAAGCCATATGTTATTAGAACTACCATAAGTGGAAAGCAGCAGAAGATTTATCAACCTAAATGTATCAACAAAAGTTTTTAAACGTGCGCTATTACATGAAAATAATATACAATGAAGAACAAGTACTATCTTACATTGATGCATACAAAATAAGGCCCCCACACATGGAAGAAGTATCATTAATTAATTCAACAAAATCATGGATATATAATGCTAAGCGCAAAAATGAAATCAAATGGAATCCAAGGAAAAACTCAGCTATTGTACGAGTATTTCCTAAATTTATATCAATTCCAGCAAGAGATTCAAACAAATGGTTTGATTATTTCTTCTCGGAATTGCTACTCTACAAACCATTCCATGACATCAGCAGATATATTGGTCATAACAATTATTCAGTAATATCAAATTGGGAAAACTTCAACTATAATCAATGGCATGTCAAGCGAAGAACAATTACAGAAAGTACTGAAGATAATAACTATTCACAATCAAAAGATAGTAATATTGTCCAACATACTACTACAAAGCATGAATGGAAAATCATATCAAGGCTACATGGTCAAAACATGGACATTTCAGAGATAGATATGTTGGGAAAAAGAGATTTAGACAAACAAACGGATTGGTCTACATATTTCAAAAGTGAACAGTACACATATGAAGCTATAAATTTAATTAACACCATGAAAACTAATAGCTCTGCAATTCATCATAATGTAACACAATCTACTACCTATGGAAATTTCAGCAATAAACAACATAAAGCAGTTAATATTATCCTCTCGCACTACACTACTAATCAGAATAAATCACCACTGTTTATGATTATTCAAGGAACAGTAGGAATGAGAAAGTCATATGTTATAGGTGCAATACAAGAAGCACTTCATAAAGCTTCAATGCCAAATCAATCTCCCCGTCTTCTACTCGCACCAACAGGGGTAGCAGCATTCAATATTGGAGCATCAACTATTCATTCAAAATTGAAAATTCCAATAAGAGACTTCAAACAAATTGAAGGAACAAGATTAACACATTTTCAACAAAAATTAGCACATATCAAATACATATTGATTGATGAAATGAGCTTTCTAGGTGGAAAATTGCTTGAAAACATAGGTTGTCGACTCTGTCAAGCTTTTCCACAAAATTCATATCAAAACTTTGCAGGTATGCATCTCAATTGAAAATAAAACACCATATATTATTCCTTTTAGCAAAAATTATTTTATATGTACTAGACAATTGAGTTTTTATCAAAAAATAATTAACACAATATTTATAAATTGCTTTCATGAATATCATTGATTTTGGTTGGAGACCTCAGATAGTTACCACCTATTAATGATAGACTAGCATATAGCAGCAAAAGGCAAGCTAGAATACTGTGGGAAGAATTCACAAATTTAATTACTTTAGATCACATTTACAGACAAGATGGATTAAACAATGATCAACAAAGATTTCATCACTAGCAAACATTAAAGATGCAAACCCTACTATAGAAGACTAGGAAATTCTAATGACAAGATATAATACAAGACTTGATGCAACAATCAATGAAGACTTTGAAAACAATGTTCATTTGTTTGCAACAAATGAAAATGTTCACATCCACAATAGGAAAAAATTATACTCATTGGCAAAACCAATTGCACGCAGCGTTCCAACCAAAAATGGTGGTAACAGTTTAGTAGAAGATAATGCAGATGATGAACTAGATATTGAGTTACTATTGAGTATAAATGCAAGAGTTATGTTAACATAAAATTTGTGCATACAAGCAGAACTTGTAAATGGAGCTCTCAGATTGGTTCAAAAGATTGTATATACAAACCAAGAACAGAACCACCACAACCACCAACATATGTATTGGTCAAATTCGACAATTACTTTGGGGTACCTTTCGATATTGAAGAACCATTTACTATACCAATCACACCAATTCAATGAGGAAGCACAATCCAAATACCTTTAAGATTAGATTGGGCACTAACAATACACAAAGCACAAGGTCTAACTCTTCAAAAAGCAACAATCGATATCGGACCAACAGAAAGAACAGGATTAACATTTGTGGGAATTTCTCGTGTCAAGTCTATACAAGGCATCCACATTATGCCTCCTTTCACATTCGACAGATATGAAAGAATGAAGAGAGGAAAACAAATTTCAAACAAAAAAGCAGAAGAAAATAGGCTTAAAGCCTTAGAAATTAACTAATGTAAATTTTATACTAATGTTTTCAATACAATCAACATTTGTAGAAATAAAATGCATTCAACCTTATTTCAATATTACCAATCTCTACTTATATTTAATATTTGATTTTCATTAAAGTAAATTGTTCGATTTTCAAATATCTATCTATACTCTAAATTCTAACCATTTCTTGGTTAAATAATTTCAAATTCATTATATTTCAAATGTTGTACCTTATATTTTATTCTACCAAGCGAAATTCAATATTATAGTATTCTACACTAATTCTTACATTTTTGCAAGCCTTGCATGCAATTTTTATTCAAAAAATCTATGTAACTAACACATATAGTGGTGCAAGAGCACCTGCCAAGTGCCTAAGTGCAAGCTTGTTTTGAAGGTTTTGTTTTAAATTTCCTTTTTGTTGTTTTGGTAAGGTCTTTGTTACCATTTTGATTGTGTTTGAGGACCTTTTGGGTCATAGGTAAAGTTAAATAAATTGGGAAATCCTTTTGTGGTCATTTCCTAAGCTTTTGTAAAAGATTGCAAAATACACTGTGTTTTACAATAGGAGGTTTTTGACCGATTTTAGGCTTAGAGAAGGAAACCTAACCATTCCCAAAGGATTGTAAAAGTGATTTCTCAACCTTTTGAGGTAGTTGGAGGATTTTGAGCGTGGCAGTTTCATGAGAGCAAGAAGAAACAGTGATTTTGTGTTGGAAAATATAGTTTTTTTCTGTTCTTGCATCTGAAACATCAAGTAGATGATTTGAATAAAGAATTTTTTGATTTTTTAGTATGTAAAGGATCCTTCTAAAGCTTTGTATTGGCCTTTTCAGACAAATTTTCTATTGTTGTCTTTAATTTTGTAAATTTTGTGTGTTTGTTTTAGTTTTGTTTTGACTGGTAAATTCCAGAAAATGGAGTTTTAGTTTTGTTTCCTGTCCGTACCAGGAAGTATGGACATTGTGGAAACAAGGAAAAACTCCCTCGTTGTATATAATGTAAATATTGGAGACTTTGTGAGTCATGCAAGCAGGATGATGATCTTTTCCTAGGCGAGGTTGTGTTGCTCAGTTAGGAAAGACAGTGTAAAGTTTTCTTCCAACGTTGCAGGGGTGTTGACCACTCAAAACCCAGGGTGTGAGAACATTGTTGGAGACCTTACAAAGGTCTAACAGGTGGCAGGAACCATCACCAAGTCATCTGGAGGTAGAAGGAAGAAGACAGTCCTCCTTGTATCCAAGAAAAGGCTCAAAAAAGCCCTAAAATTCTCAAAATCAGCAATAGCCCTATGTACGGCTTGAGAAGAGCTGAAACCACTAAAATCTTGAAGAGTTACAAATTTGAGCTAGGGTCCTTTCTTTGAGATTATGGTGTTCTTTTAGCAGGGAGAAGTATTAAACATTTTTCTTGTTGGAGGAGGCCTAATTCTAGTAGCCCTCCCCAAACCCTAGACTAGGGTTTTGAGAAAGCGATAGGGAAGAGGGGTATGGAGGTGGAACAAGAACCCTCTCTAGACTATGTTTGAAGTTTTGAAACCTTATACACACCCCTGAAATGAGGTTAGGAAGAATTTAGTGATTAACTGGTCTTTAAGCTAATTAAGGGCTAGTTGGTGAAGAGAGGAAAAGCACCAAGAAATGCTTGGTTAAGGCATTGTGAATGATTTGGAACTTGATAGCAGGGTTGGAAGAAAAGACCAGGGGTGCCTAATTACTTTGGGGACCTATAGGTTGAGTGGTGGAGAGAAACACCAAGGGTTATCAACTGGAGACCCAAAGCATTGAGCCAGTGATTGACTCAATCCAACCTTGTTTCTATCATATAGCCTTTCCTACACTTAATGCATTTTGTCCATCCTTAAACATTTCAAAAACACAAAAATGACCTTCCTAAGAATTGTCAAGTTATGTGTTCTTGAAAATAATGATGACTAATACCATCAATATTAATTTCTACTTCCATTTAATTATTTCTTTCCATTCAATAAAAGTTAATTTATTAATTTGCAAATAAAATTATTTTCTTCTTAATTTAATACAAATAAATGATATAAATTAAACTTTATAAAAAATCACTATTTCAAATTGTAATTAAATAATTTAAATTGTAATTAGAAATTAACAAATGTAAATTATATACTACTGTTTCAATACAATCAACATTTGTAAAAATAAAATGCATTCTATCTTATTTGACTATTGACATTTTCTACTTTTAATTAATAATTTATTTTCATTACAGTAAATTGTTTGAAAAATATAAATGCTTATGCATTCAAAAAATAATATAGAGAGGATGGATGAGTGATGCTTTAATTGCAAACAATGCATTCTATCTTATTTGACTATTCACATTCTAAACTTTTATTTAATAATTAATTTTCATTCAAGTAAATTCTTACTAAAATAAAAATACTTATGCATACATAAAATAATATTACATATTAATAATATCAATACTCTCAACAATCAATATGCTCCATGTAAAGATATCTCTTGGTGTAATTTTAGATTATTCTATAAGATAACTAAGCTAGTTGTACACTACAATAAGAGTAAAAACTCTACAACCAATTACATTGTTAATATTTTTAGTTCCTACTAGGGAACTATAGGCACCACCATATCCTAACTAGTTATTAATGTTTTGAACTTCAACCAATCAAAATTGATTATTTTCTTTCATACATTATATTTGAAGTTTTTTCTAAAGTTAAATGCATATTTTTTAACTTTTCTAATTTTAAAAATTAGTTTTCTTGAATATCATTGGCTAAAAAAATTTAGGCGATAAGGGCAGATTTTATGGAATTGAACATAATATTTTGATTTTGCAATTTTTGTGGTTTTTTTTAGGCATTTTTTTGGCCACTTCTTCCTTAATGTTTGCACATCAAGAAATACAAAAACTATGACAAAGTTAAAATTGGAAATTGTTAATTATTCTATATAAAAAACTTCATTTAATTTAACCATTAAACTAAGTAACAATTGTATGTCAAAAAAATTATTTAATCCAATTTAACTATTTTAACCAAATTGAATCTCAAATCCAATCTATTAAATTGAAAACTTAGAATTTAATCATAAAATTATGCTATATATTTTATTAAAAATAAAAAATAAATATTTATATAATTCAATTATTTCCATTAAAAAATGATAATTGAATGAAAACACTAAATAACTGGTACCTAAAATCATCCCCCACTCCCATAAATTCTATCAAAATTTCTTCTCCGATAATAATAATTAGTCCTTGAAATCATCTTGAATCTGTGGCTATAATTAGATTAACGCTGCCAACTTTCTCAATTCACTATACATAATAAACATATTGGATAATGAATGCTCGAATCTTTACCGCATCTCCCACCAACATAGTAGGTCACGTAATGCCGAATACACCCACCAATTATTTAGCTAATTCTTCGGCAAAAAAAAATCTTAATCTAGATTTTATACACAGAAATACCTGAATTAGTTGTATTTTGAAAGAAAATACAGACCACCAACACTGTTATTATGTCGAGAATTAGAAATCAGTGTTGCAAACACTGCAGCAAGATTTCCCTCTTTATTTATTGGATGTATTCTTATTTTCAAACAATTTCTTCTCCATTCTCACAGTGACTGTGTTTTACAGTGCACAAGACTGTTGTTGGATTCATCATGAAGAAAAGAAGTCAAGATTGCAAGGAATGCTTAACAACCGATACAATTCATTCCAAACACAAATTCAAAGAGGAAAAGAGTTCTGATGGGTGTTCGTATTTCTTCAAAATTTTGTTGGGAGATTTTTCTCAAAAATTGGTAAGACTAATGTACTTGATACATGCAACTTCCATTGTTTTGTTTCACCTGTTGTTGAAGGATCATTTGTTATCATGGTTTTCTCTACTCTAGTGTATTCCTCCTGCATTTGTTCCAAAGATCATACACGAGGCTGATGCCAATACAGTCTTGCATGGCCCAAGTGGGCATCAGTGGGTTGTAAAACTATGTGTTACAAGTATAGGAATGGATTTTGGAAAGGGCTAGGAGAATTTTGTGCATAATCAGAGATTAGAGACGGGAGATTTTTTGGTGTTTAAATATATCTATAGGTCTAATTTTAAAGTTTGGATATTTGGAAGAAGTGGTTGTGAGAAAAACATTATTGTTTCTAAATCTGAGGAGACCCATTACGATTTACAGAAGCAATGCCCAGCTATGACAAGATTCCATCAACCCATGAATAGTTATTTGTCGATTGATTTGATTTCTGAGAAGGAAGAAAAAAATGGAATGGCTCAAAATCAAAGGAAAATATCCATATCACCTTCTTTGTCTCATTGTAAGTATTGTCCTTTCTAAATGATTGAAATTTGTGACTCATTTTGATTTATCCAACAAAAAATTTATTTTTATTTACATTGTGAGTCTCACTGGTTTTAGTTTTCAATCTAGGTTTCCCTACTAAGAGTTTTGGGCATTGCTAGCAATCCCTTGCTGGAAAGAAGCGCAAGTTAGAGAAATCTTCTACAGAAATAGACATCCTGTGACTAAAGCATAAAGGAACAAGGTCCTCAAGGCTGCTAATTCTTTCACATCGGATAAACCCTTTTGTTTAATACGCTTGAAGCCATCTCAAGTATACCAAGGATTTTGGCTGGTAAGATATATATCCTTTTGTTTTTTTGTGCACAGAGGACATTGATATCATCTATGGTGATATTCAGTAACTTTTTTTGTATTACATTCTTTTGTTTCTTCTGCATTAGGAGGGTTTAAGGGAGGTTTAACATGTGACTATAATTTGGTTTGTGGGGTGGCTTGAGTTTCTGTATTTTTTTAATAATAGGGTTTAATAGGTCATTGTAATGTGGTTTGTGATGGTTTGGATGTGCAGGGTATGCCAAAAAATTGTATTGATCCTCTCCAATTACCGAAAAAAAAGAAAAACAGAAATGACTCTTGTGGATGGTAACAGTAAAGAATGGCATGTGCGGTTACTATGGGATGGTTGTAGGGCTGGCCTAAGTAAAGGGTGGCAACATTTTTTAGTAGCTAATAATCTGGAGGAAGGAGATGTTTTCATCTTTGAACATGTAAACAATAGTATAAAGAAAATCAAGCTTAAAGTCCATATTTTTAGGGTTATCAAGAAGACAACTCCTTACAAGAGGATGGAAGGAAAAAAAAATGAGTGATAACATTACATTGCCTACAAATCACTCTAAGAAAATGAGAGTCTCTTGGGAATGTCTTGTTGTCAGTTTGCCAGTAAAAGCATTGACACCTGATGGAAAAGATAGTAAACAAGAAATCAAACAAGTTAAGAAATCAAGCATTCAAGAGGCCTATATATTTCTACTTTACTCTTTGTAATTTACTCTATCATATTGACTATTGTTGCTAAAACTTTCCAACCACAACAAATTAAAACAAAACTATTATAGAACATTTTGGCAGAAACTTCGTTGCTTTGCAGCTCTTGTTTTATTAGTTCCTGCAAGGAACTATAGGCACACCTCTTCCTTAACAAGTTATTAATAACTTTCATTTATACAAATGAGAATTCATATTTATTTTCTATTTGACAATATTTGAATAACTCTAAAGTAAATATGCAAAATATTTAACAAAACAAATATCTAAAATTATTTTTTTGAAATGTAATTGGCTCGGCTCCATTATCACAGTTCCTTTTCCTTTTGAGTAAATTTAATTTCACTAGTCTATTTACTTTCCCAACACTAATTCTATATATATATATATTAAGATTACTAAATTGTAAAATGAATTTAACTCATCTAATTTAAACATATATTTTTAAAAAATAAATATAAATTTAATAATTACTAATTTATTTGAAAATAAACTATCTTTAAGAATTGCTTTTCCAAATGTAAATTTAACTAATGTTAATTAATTTTGAAAATGCACTTAAATATTCAAAATAATTCATAAATTTATGCTTAAAAAACATTATTACTAAATACTAACTTGAAAACTAATACCAATGATTATTATTATTTGCACTAAATTAAATATTATTTTAAAATTAATCATATGAGTTTTAGCTAATTTTAAATAGGTACTTGAAATAAAATACTACTAATAATATTCATTTTTAAGAAAATAAATAAATAAATGTAATTTGAAAATAACAGCTAGAATAAACTCAATTAATAGTGTTAAAATTTTATTAAGAAAACAAAATAAGTATTCACTATATTTGTTATATTTGTTATATTTGTTATACAAAAAAACACTTTAAAACTTAAGGAAACAAAAATTATAATCGTATACTTAGATTTATTGATTTTCAAATTTGAAATTTAAACCTCCAAAATTTTAATTTATTATTTTAAAAGAAAATTTAAAACTTCTATTATTTAGTATCATGAGTTGATTAAAGAAAACTATATTATCTTATAAATAAATTTATAAGTCAACCATGCAAGAGAAATTAAACTGTATTATTTTACTTTTATATTTGTTTTTCTATCAAATTTCCACTAAGAATAAAATAAAATTTAGTATTGTCAATTTTTTGGAAAATGTATCTTGTATTAAAAAAAATATTATTTCATAACATGAATAATTTTATTTTTAAACGTTTCATGAATAATTTATACTTGATATCAATATCAATACTATAATTAATTTAAGTAAATATGCAAAATATTTAACAAAACAAATAACCAAAATTAATTTTGTGAAATGTAATTGGCTCAAAAGTTTTGAGCGATAAGAGTGATTTTCCCGGCTCCATTATCATAGTCATGATTATAGTAGGAGATGGAAAGAGCAGGAGAAAATGGCATGTCTTTCTCTACTTGCTCAAAAAAATTGCAAAGGCTTACATTTCACCTTGGACAATTTTAAAATTCATTTCAAAATCAATCTCTTTCCCCAAGGTTGAAGAGCTCTGCAGTAAGCGATTTTCCCAAATCTGCATCTCAAAGAATTTTAGTATACCAATTCTGCCATTGGAACTAACTAGAAGCGGTTGTATTTCTTTCATAGTATTTGCAAGGTTTATTTTTTCAAGGGTTTCCCTTTTGCTCAAATAACACTATCATGATATTTTTTTTTCAATCTAGTGAAAATGAGGCTTGTGTTTAACTTACCGTATTTAGTTGCTATAATTGATCGTATGCTTTAGGGTTTCAAGAAATCAAAAATCTTGCCACAATTTGGAAGCACACTTCACACATCGGTAGTCCTCTAAACAAGTGACAAATTTTGTAAAACTGATGGTTTAACAGATTTTTCAAGATTTTACACTGGTAGTCCTCTGACCAAGTGACAAATTTTGTTTACTAGTGCTTATTGATTACAAACAATATCTTTATCAAATCACAAATAATTCTTAAATTAATTTTGCTTTCTCATTGGAAAAAAGCATGAAAAAGAGGTTTTCATTTCAGCTCCTAGACTTAGCTTACCAAAATCATGTTGTCCATATTTGTAAGAAGGAAAAAGATAAATAATGGGCAATCGAAGGACTGTCATAGGCCATTTTGAACAACTCAACAAGTAGAAAAAGTTTTTTTTATGTATGTTCTCTCATCATTTCATGGGATTCTACATTATGTTGGGATTATATTTTTTATTGTTGTTTATATTTTGTACACCATGCTAATTTTTGGTAGAAATAATTGTTACAATTACCTAATCACCATTTTCTTTGTCACATCAACATTCGGATACAAATATTTTAGTATTATTGATGTCTTAAGGTCAAGTAGAGGAGTAATTTTCTGTGTTGTATTGAGTTTGCACCAGTTAAATGCAAATATGGCAGCCAATGTTTCCCATGAGAAGATAAAGAATTGCATTCAACAGACTGGCAGTACACAAAATCATGGAGAACATATAAAACCTGTAGGGTAACTAGATGGTGCATAGAATTGCAATATTAACTACTATAAAGCCTAAGTAGTTTAGAATGAAAAGGAATGGAAAGATGTAAAAATAACAGAAAGAAACACAAATGCTTCTTAATTGTATTCTATTTTCTAATGTTTAACTTCTTCAAAACTTTCCACGGTCTTTGCCACTTAAACATTTTTCAAAAATCTACAAGCATGCAAGGTCATTGCCAAATTAGTGCTACTATAATGAAAACAACAAGTGCATCACCAAAACAAATTCATTTAGATGAATAGGACTACAAAATTCTCAAAGTAATTGTTTTATATCATTTAGGAATATTCATTTAAGAGTATCTAACTCTAAACCAAATTCCGCTAAACGATTCAAGAGTGAAAATTCAAGGTTATTGTTATTAAATTTTTAGATCATAGTAAGCAGAATTTGCACTCCAAAAATAAGCCCTAACTACATAGTAGCTTAAAACAAAAAAATTGCTATTGTTACTATTATACTGCTAAAAATACATACAACAAATACTCACAAATATGACTCTCGGTACTGCATCTATCTTCCATTAAAACTGGAAGGAATTGCACTACACTAGCTCAAATCTCAAATATACCCTCTCTATTTGTTTGAGTAGTGGGCTCTAGGTCTTTGTGACAAAACAAAATAACTCTAGGGTTTACTATGAAAAATCCACATCTCAGGTGTGTAGGCTAAAAAATAAACCTAGAAGGCTAAAACAAAAAGCAACTAAAGAAAATAAATGCCTTGTTCTAAACTAAGAACAACAACCACTACAGAGAATCTAGAATCCAATCTAAAAATTACTGTATTCCAATTCAGTCAAAAAATGGACCAATTTCAGGTTTGGGTTTGCAGTCTATTCTGTTTCGTTGTGGGTGCAGATAGTACATATTTTGGGCCCTGGATACACCCACAAACATCAGAAAAGTAACCAAAGGAAAAAAAATCACCTTGTTGTATAACAAGAACAATAGGAACTCAAAGAATTTAGAATCCAATCTAAAAATAACTGTGTTACTAGTTCATTTAAGAGAAGGCCTGGATCCAAGTCTGGGTTCACAGTCCAGTCCACTTGGTTGTGAGTGCAGAAAAGGTCAAATTTTGAGCCCCAAATGTACCTAGGTGAATCAGGGGCCTAAAATTTCTGCTCGGAGCAAACCTTCTATGGACCACACTATTTTAATTTTTTCTTTTAAATTGCTTTTTATACCGGCATTATTTTGTTCATCTTGAATGTGATAAAAGATTCTTTCAAAGAAATTCCCCATTTGATTTGCAGTTGGTGATTTTGGCATTGAAGAATCAATGGTCCTCACCAAGGGAAAGAGCATCTACCATTAATAAGACAACTTATTGTTTTATACATTTTAATTATTTGTAATTTGTATAGTTTAATATGAAATATTTATAAGTCATTGCAAGGTATATTATAACATCGGTTATTTTCATGCCAATATTGATTGCCAATATTCAACTCGCAACCTTTTTTGTTCTAGTAGAGAACTTTTGGTAGATAATTGTGTTAAGATTTTTGAATCGACTGATCATGAACACATCAATTCAAAAATCTTTACACAGTTATCCACCAGAAGTTCTCTACTATTACACTAATGTACTATGGAAATGTCATGTCTTTAAACTTATTTTGTTGTCAATTTTATAATTTTTATTCCATGTATGTGCTCCATCCCAATGGACATGTATTTCTTTTGAGAGAAATATCGATGCATACTGTCCTTTACTATATGTGGGAGATTTCAAAATTTATCTTTCGCTTAATATTGCTAAAAAATTCAAGTTAAACAACATGAGTTCACTTCGGGCTCTTGTTACTCATAGACATCAATCATAGATACTCCACACATGGAAAAGAAACTTTTCAATGAAAGAAACGTTGTGAGTTATGCCTTTTGCTACTTTCAGGTGATTTGGAGATGCTTTCAATAGAATTTTAGTGGAGATGATGCTTCCAAGTTTCCATGTGGGGTGGCTAACAAATACATAAATATTACAACAATTTTGAGAAATTTGGCAGTCTTGAATTCAAAAGTAGCCAAGCAATGAGCTGGCAGTCACCATCCTGAACAAAGTTCTCATTCATAATATTAATCCTACATAAGGAATTTTTTCCGAGATTTGAATTCACAAATTAATTTTCTTGCACTCATAGTCCATCAATTAAGGAATGAAAACAATATCTCAACATAAAAACACCATTATATTTCTTTTTAGTCTAGAATAGTTTCCATGGGAATTTTTTGAATTAAACTCTTGGAAATATTGCTACCTTTCCACATTAAAATTTCCCTCGAATCTTTTATTTCTGCAAACGTCATAAAGGAATTTGAGACATTGTGATTGTTAAAAATTTCTCCTTTTTTTCTCTCCTAACGATAATTTGTCACTATTAGAGTGTACCTCAAGACAATACATGTGATTGATTAGAAGTTCTCCATCCCTCGTAATATTCATGAGTGTGGCTCAAGAATGTGATTAACAATTTAATGCATACCAGCTTCCCTATCATTTTTCTTTTAAGGGAACATCTCTTCCTTATTTATTGCATCTTCTAGTGGATATAAACACTAACTCAAGCACCATGTACTTGTTATCGACTGAAATTGCACCCTGTTGAACCTGATGTTCAACACCTTAGTGTAACATGGGAAGACCTCTAAAGCTATGGGTTACTTGTAGATAGAGGTCAACCTTCGGAGAAGGCCGGCTTCCTAACTGGTAATATCACTTAACTACTAAACTTTGTAAGGAAAAGGGAGAAGGAATGCATAAAAATGAAAAAATTAAATCCTATGGTGATGCACCAAATTTGCTCAAAACATATACATCTGCTTAACACACAGTTTTCAATTAACAAAAAAAGGAAGCTGATATGCACAACTCAATACTCATATGATACTGCATAAACATTTCATAAGAAAGCTACGATACATACAGTCCTAGAAGGATGATAAGTTCTCCTCACAACTAAAACTATTTGCATCACTAGCATAACCTATAACCTACAATATACATATCTCCTCTGCTTGAAAGTGTTATTAATGAGATGTATTAACAAGGAATAAGAAAAACTCACATGTAAATATATCAATCATTCAACACACTCAACGAAACAGATAACTGAGAAGGAAGAAATTGCTCTCTTTATTGATCTCCAAAGGTGAAACTCTACCGTACAATGTTCGTAAATGAGTTACAAAACTCAGTATTCTCCTCTAAGGACTTATAGAAGTCACAAAAGCAGAAAAAATATACTAGTAAGAACTGTCTACAAAAAAGGAAAAAATGCCATATATACGAAAACTAAAAGTGTTGCCCCTTTGCTTTTAGGGTTTACAAAATATCAGTTTTTTCATAAGGGTCAACCCTTAGATCTTTTGGAAATAAAGCTAATGCATTCAATGTGCATCCCCCGTGTCCATGTCGGTGAAAGATCACTCCAGGGATGGCCCTTCAGATCTTTTGCAACCATGCATTTAATGTACTATCCTTTGGCCCTCGTGTCCACTCTCAAACTTCCTTGAAGAGCTACCTTGAATGCCCCTAGAGCATTACCATTAATATCGATTTGCTTTTTGCCAGCAGACCTCACAGCTGTCCCTAAGACTGACGGCTTCTTCTTTCTTTCAGCCTTCTTCTTGCTCAAGATATTTTTGTAGGTTGACTTCCTCTACAAAAAGCTTCAGACTTTCCCATTAGATCTCCACACCATTGTTCTCCGAGCTACTCCATCGCCTTTGGTCTCAGGAAAAGTCTGTGTCGTTTATGCTCTGTTGATCTCGTTCACAGGGGTAGTCAAATAGTCAAACCGCTGATGGTTCGCCTTTAGTTCCCTCTGATTGGTTGAACATATGCCACGCAAGATCCCAGGCGGTCAAAGGTCATTCATCCAGAATCGCATGTCGGTGAGACACTAGTTGTGTCTCCCCGTTGCAATTATGCTCTATAGTAGCGATTGGTATAGCTCACCACTGTCGGTAAGAGTTCATAGCGAGTTCCCATTGGTCATACCGATATTCCTTTTTATTGGAAAATCCATCGCTATCGGCAAGACTTCCCAGTCGACAGGAGATCATAGCGAACACTAAGAGTCCTACCGATATCCTTTTCCATGGGCAAGTTGATCACTATCGGCAAGACTTCCCTTAGTCGGCGAGAGGTTATGCCTAAGGAAAACTCTCTCGATCAGACCACTTGCTTTCGGCAAGACATCTTGGCGAGCCCAAAACATTACGCCAAGAGTTCCATTTATCGGCCAAACACCATCGAGTCAGCAAGACCTTTCACCGACCCCTTCTATTTTGGTGAGACCCTGCTTAGTCAGCAAGACCTTTCGCCGAGATCAAACATTATACTAAAGGCATCCCTCTATCGGCAGGACCCTATCCCATTCGGCCAGACCTTATGCCGAGTTGGCAAGACATCACGCCGAAAGCATCAACCTTCGCCGAGACCTCCACTTGGTTGCCGAAACATTACGGCGAACTCCTTTCTTTTGCCGAGACTTCACCCTTTCGGCAGGACTTCTCCCCGACACTGGCCGCTTCGACGAAACCACCAACGGTCGCCGAGACTTCATGCCGAAGCCTTCATCTCTCGACGAGCTTGGACCTTCTTTCGAGGAGACCACCACTTGTCGGCGAGACATCTCGGCGAACCCAAAACCTTTCAGTGAAACCTTTATTTATTGGCTAGACCTCCCGCCGACGCCAATATTACGCCAAGAACTCCATTCTTTCGGTGACAATGCGGTTGATCGGCAAGACCTCACGTCGAACACAAATGTCTTGGCGACTTGAGGCAAAATTCAATTCATTTGGCCCCCCATGAATACCTGAAAAATTAGACCCCTGCTTGATTGAGCCCGTAGGTAAAAATCGGGCAACAGTACTCTTTAGGACTCACCTTCTCCTAACTTTTACATTCTTGAAAAGGCCCCTTGGTGCATCATTAGGCAAGTGATGCTTTAGGCACAAATTATACCTGCTATCACTGTCAAACATAATTCTAAGTTTTGTTGAATTATTCTAGTCATTTAATAATATTTAAAATTATCTTTTTGTTTATCTCAGTTGTTTTCCATTTGTTTTCTCCAATTCAAACATCTTTAATAAATATTTAAGATAGCTCCTATAGAAACATTCTTTCCACATTGAAATTCATTCATGCTATATTTATTTTAATCTGTTTCCAAGCTATTCAAACATTTTTCTAAGGTTCTAAGAAACCTTAATTGAACCATAGAATTGACAACATCCTTTTGGATGTAAAAAATATTAAGGTTAGCTTCTATATAATGTCTTTGGATCCCCTTAACTCAGGGATTTATGCAAGCTATTTTTACATGGGATGTTCTAAATGAATGATCTTCTTCTGATTTTTATTTCTTCTCTATCTTTTTTCTTTCTTTCTTTTTCTTTGGAAATTGGACTCACTAAATTATTTTACTTTATATATGCAAACTACTAGCACTGTTCAGGATGTTCCATCGTAAGCAGGAGCAACAGAATGATTTTTAAAGATATATCTTCAAACTACTCCACCTCCTCTCACACCAACATCAACAACAGTTGTAGCAAAGTTGTGCATGCTTTTGGACAGAGGCATTTTCTGCAAAATCTCCCAGAAGATAAAATGCAAAAAATCAAAAAACTTGTCAAAAACTAGAAGTAAGATTGTAGGACAAGGATAACAGTTACACAACTTAAAATTGAATTGAATTGTAAATAAATGATAAAGAAAACAGTTACACAAATCATTCATTATACTTTCTGAATTGAATTGAATTACATGGCTTATATGTTTGTATGTGTATATACGATTTTAAAATTATTCCATTTGGTCTATCTTTTCTTGCAAAATAATCAATCTCTGACAAAGTGCACAAGAATAAATATCCCCTCTTAAAAGAAGACATGTAAAGATTCAAGCCTCAAGCTGTTAATATATCTAGCTCATATCATACTTATATTCAACACTCCATTATGTTTGGTGTCATTTTGTCTCTAACATTCATAAGGTACACAACAAAAATATAGCCTCCTCCCATTCTTTGTTAACTGTTAGCCATATATTGGTTTTGCATCTAGGTTGTGAATTGGGTTCAACAGTTTTTAGTTTTCCAAATGATTGAATTTCATTTATACTTTCAATTTTTATACATATATTACATGTTGATGTAATCCAAGAATACAGTTATAAATGTCTAGTATTTATTATTAGATGAAAACTCATTTTTTATGTATCTATTATTTATTTGTTTTATAAACATTGTTGCTAAAACTTAGCAAACACAACAAATTAAAACAAAACTATTCTAGAATTTTTTGGCAGGAACTTTGCTGCTTGCAGCTCTTGTTTTAAATAGTTTTTGTTAAAAGCTTTGCATATAAACTTTACAAAAGAGAAATGTTTATTTTTTATAAGAAAATCTAAAAAAAATTAAATAATCAAGGGATACAATTAATAATAAACTAAGAAATCATGTATTAATAATATAAAATTTTAAAAAATGATTTATATAATGATCAATTTTAATATTAATTATTTTATTACAATTTATATATATTTTACAATAACAACAAATTTTAAATTTAGATCTTACTTAGAATCACTAACTCAAAATAAATTGTTATGATATTTCATGGAAATATGTGTAAAAATCATAAATATAATGCTAATAGACACAGGGATTCACACTACACAGGGCAACAAGGAAATGAAGATGTGGTTTCAGCTACAGGCCAAACCAGGCCCCTTGATGGAGAAAGTGACAATGACTAATCCTTGCAATAAGACCTATACATGAATATATGTAATCCACTAATGGATATTTTGTATAGACTTACATATGTTGCTTTTTTGGATAGTTCTAAGAAGCCTATCACTGTCATACAAATGTTATAATGAATCTATAAGGTGGTTAGCAGCTATAATAGTCTGGCTGCTATGGACAGTTAATGTATAGTTTGGCTATTATGGACAGTTAATGTATAGTCTGGCTGATACCAAAATATATATATATATATATAACAAACTATTTCAAGGGGTGACCTCCAATAATCAGATAATAATATATGAATTCAATATTATATGATATGATCATATGCCAGAGAGTTACATTCTTTATTAGAGTTAACCATGCTATAAGTACTTATCCTTAAGAATATATCATATTAAGATCATAACATAAATAAATAAATTTAAAAAAAAAAAAATTGATAAATTGTTTTAAATGTTTAAAAAAAAGTGAAATTATTATTTTTAACATTGAACCAAAATTTATAGACATTGATTATGAATACTTAATCTTTTATTAAGATATAAAGATAATATCATATATGGATTAAGGGTATGAGACTTCTAGCTACAGAATTGTTTAATTCTTGTATATTGTTATTAGCATCTTTGTTGTAGTTGTGCTTCTAGCCGATTGTTGTGTGCAGCCAACTTTGAATAAGAACCCTTGTTAACTCCTTTTATCTTATCAAATATATATTTTTTAAATTGAATAATATTGATAATAAAGAATAAGCAGCCATGAAAGAGAGAGTGAATAGGAAAATTCTCCAAAACACTGCAATAAAAATCATAGCCCTAAAAGATAACAATCACCAGCAAAAACATAAACAGCCCTCTGAGATACTCTGAGCAAATAAATCAACATGTACAAGCAGGAGGGCACCTGAACCATCATGTTCACGACGAATCATCCCATGTACCAGAACAACCTTTATGTTTGCCCTAGACACAAGATATATCAAACTATCGCCATGGAAAAATGAATAAGAAAAGTAGTAACCTTGTTAAGAGGCTAGAGTTCTGTCTTTAATACTATCTGACCAGAAAGCTAACCCCCACAAATTTTTCAAATCAACCTCTTTAAAGACGAAGAAGATCCAACAGAGCTCCTTCGTTATTCAAATTCTCATCACCCGAGGGACAGGAATTTCCTGTTCTATTACATCCCCCATAAGCATTCCAAGGAACCGCAGAAGAAGAGTTAGACTGACTACTGAAAGAATCTAAGTTATCAGACCTCTGTAGAAAGTAATCCACATACGTCAAAACCCGTTGGTTGGCATGGCTTTGAAGACAGTCACCCATGGCAGGAATTGACATCTTATTCACACCAGGCACCTGCAAATAATTGGGCCACAAATACTCTAAAAATCTCGCAGACCCATTTTCCCCTTCCTTAAATTCCCCATGATTTACAGACCCTTGACCCAAAGCATTAAGAGAAGCACCATTATCAGGCATTAACTGGGCTTGTATTTCTTCTCCAGTTCTAACCCCATAAGCAGTCCAAGGAACTGCAGAAGAAGAACTAGACTGACTACCGAATGAATCTAAATTATCAGACCTCTGCAGAAAGGAAGCCCGGTCATCGATGGCAGGAATTAACATCTGATTCACAGCAGGCAGCTGCAAATAAGAGGGCCACAAATACTCTAAAAGTCTGGCGGACCCATTTCCCCCTTCCTTAAATTCCCCCTGTTCCAAAACATTAGGAGGAGCACCATTATAAGGCATTAACTGGGCTTGGATTTGTTGGCTGAATTTAGGAAGCAATTGCTTCTTGGATTCGGGCATGGCCACAAAAGAATCCTTGCGGTGGGTGAGAAGTCTTGTTATTCTGGAAGCAAGGGCGGGATTATAGTTCTTGAGAACATTTGGAACAAAATTGGTCTTGGTGTTGGATCCCCTGAGCAGGCATGCGGCCTCATCATATGCCCGGGCGGCTTCCTCTGCAGTCTTGAAAGTGCCCAGCCAGAGTCTGATCTTTTTCTTTGTGTCTTTGATCTCAGCGACCCATCTTCCAGAAGGCCTCTGCCTCACTCCCACCAGTTTCTTTCTTCTCTTCATCCTGGGTTCGTCACCAGCTTCTTTGTAATCTTGGGGAACTGAAGTGGTCGATGAGAGAGAATTAGGCATGGTGTGCTAAGGCAACAGGAGGCAGGCTAAATGCATGCAATGCTCTCAGACTGTTAGCTTCTCTTATGGCATGTAGAATATTGTTGTTAGCCTGTGTCTGTATGTTACTCTATTTGTCTGGATTAGAGGTCCGATAGTTCAACTAGGCACACGGACGTTGGGTGTTTCCAATATTTTTGGGGCCGGTTGATGGTGGTGTGCTCATCTGGATGTCGTAAACATCTCCCTTGGGGACAAATAGTTGCGACAAGTGAACGTCTGCATGTTGTAAACATCTCCCTTTGGGGCCATGCTCAAAGGGCGATGGAGGAATTTAGGCCTCATTACAGCTAATAGAGGTAACTACAAGAAAAGTAAAGCATTCTATATCAAGGCCAAATTATAGACGAAAGAAAACAAGATAGGTAATTGGGTAGTGTATGCTTTGCACAAAAGGGAGGAGAAGGATCATCCTTGAGAGGGACAAGTGAGGGTATCTTAGTAGATCCCTTAAAGATTCAAGTTATTGTGGAATAGTCCATCGACAAACCAATGTCATTGGGGTGAGTAGTTTCATGGGGTTGGCAAGGTAGTATACCCCATTGTATCTCTTCAAGAGGAAGAGAAGAAGTTAGTTTGTAAAAAAGAAGTGCAATAGGGCCTTTCAAATTTTCGAGTGTTTTCATGAGTGCAACCATCCTTGCAATATTAGATCCATTTGATAATTCTGTGGTGTGAACAAATGTTTCCTTAGAGCAGCTGAAATTAATCCTCATGCAAGAAGACCATGTGATCACATGAGTCAGAGAAACTTAAGGAACACGAGCTCAAATCATGCCACTCATGACCTAAAAATCACAATAGTTTTTCATGCACTTATATGTTGGAGACATTTTCTTCTTGGTCACCAATTTGAGCTCAAGATAGACCATCAAAGTCTACAATATATCATGTAGCCTAATCTCAAGGCCCACCAATGAAGTTGTGTGAGTACATCTTCAATGTGCTTTATATTAAGGGCGAGGAGAATCTACTGCCATAAACATTGAATACATAATAACACAAGATTATAGCTATGACCCTGGGTATTGATTTGAAAGGGCGCACTCTAGAGCATCTTCTAGTAAATAAGTGGTATAAGGAGGCTCAATAGATGTTAGTGTTACAAAGAGCCTGAAACAAGTTTGTGGGTTACACTATAAAGTTAAATGGTTTTTTGTGGCACTAGAACCTAGAGGTTTTACTTAGTAAACTTATCCTATATCGCTTGCGATCATGAAATCTTAAACAATACCCCTACTTTTTTTTTCTCTTTTTACCATTGTAAGTATAATGAATTCAATTGATCAAAGACAATGAAACAAAGCAATTAAACAAGCAATTGATCAACTAAAGACAGTACTCCAATAAAATTAGTCTAACAACACTAAGAAAGATTCAATTAACATCAAATGAACCAAATTAATGGTGCAAACCTGCAATCCCATTGTGGACTAAGTGCAAATTGGAGTGGTATGGGATGTGAATTCCTCAATTTGCCTAATCCATGTTGATGCAAAAGCTTGGGTTGATGGATTGAATGGAAATGATTCACAAATGCTCTCAAAAGCTCAAAGGTGAGTGATAAATTTGGTAGAGTAAGTTTGCATAAGGATTGTGAAATTGAATTTCATATAAAATGTGAGGTATAATTTATAGATTTTTGGAATGGATCAATGGTGAGGATTCAAAATGCAAATCAATGGAGGAAATTGAATTGAAGAGATGAGTGTGGATCAAGAAATGGATCAAGGGTCAACAATCCTTGAAGGCATGGATCAAAGATTTAATCAAGGGTCCATAATCCATGAGGATTCAACAACATCCCTAAATTTTAGGAAATATGTTGGAGATATTTCAAGTTGGAGGGAAGAATTTTAAATTTGAAAAGGGAATATTCATTATGCAAGTTGGAGGATTGGAGGAATAATTAGCTAATTAAACAATTTAGGCAAATCATTTAATTGTGCAAGTTGGAATAATTGGGATTTTTAATTAAATAATTAGGAATTATTTAATCAAAGAGGATTATGACATTTAATTAAATAATTGGACATTATTTGATCAAAAAGGAAGAAATTTATATGAAGGTGATGAATTAATCAAATAATGCTAATTATTCAATTAATCGGAGAAAATGGTGAATTTAACTAAATAATTGGACACTATTTAATTAAATTGATGAAATAGGTAAATTACAAGAGAAATGGTGTTAGTAAGCGAAATCAAGATGTGTGATATACTCAGGACATTTTCAGGTGTCTACAACCATATATATCTTAAGTGCCTATTTTTTCAATGACATTTTTTATACCCCTCATGTGTGCAACAAAACATTTCATTTGCATCACTATCACACACAACTCTAAATGAAAAGTCTTAAATAAATTTATTGTGAAAGTAAAATACCTTTAAAATATTTTTATACTATAAAAATTTTACATTGATTGTAGAATCAAAAATATAGTTGAAAACAAAAAAACTATTTGATGCAAACACATGGTCATTTTTTGCTTCCTTTACAATATTGGATTGCAAAAAAAAAAAAACTTGTGTATAAGGTAAACAACGAGAAACTAGAAATATAATTGTTCACCCATCTAATATATATCCATCAATATTGACAAAATCTTCTTTAGTGTTTGACGTGTTACAATCATCTAGATATAAGGTATCTATTAAATTTTATAAAAAAAAAATCATATCATAGCCAAGTGAGACACAAATTTGGTGTGTGAGGCCCTCAAATAGTGGATTTTCCATAAGGACTATCATTTTCCATTTAATTGATATATTGTCTTACAAAGTGTAATAGGTCAAATCTCTCTTTTTAAATCAAACATGTATCTCATGTATGGTGTACAAACACCTTCATCATTTCAACCACTTAGGACTAAACATGTATGTATGTAATCCCTACATAAATACATTATAACCAATTCCTCATTTGGGCTCATGAAAGACAATATTAAAGAGAGATAAATTTGTATTTGTTTTCCCAACTTCCTATCCCTTAGACCCAACCCCCAACTAATTCACAATATTACCCACAATAACTAAGAAAAAATATTAATATAATTACTCTCTCTACCCTTAATACATAATGATACATCTATCTATTTTTCCTTATTAAATACCCCATTATAAACTCATGTGCTATGATCTTTCATATCTAGTGAAGCCCTAGAGCACCAAAGATTCATTTGTGTACCTCTATTAGGGGGATTTTATACTACAATTTTGAAAGAGGCACACTAAGCACCCTATAGAATAAATTCATGTGTAATGAAGATACCTATTGATCTTCATTAGTTATACCATTAGACTAGATTGATGAGAGATATTGTAGATTTTGTTAATCATTGCCTTGAGTGTTAGAGGAATCACTAGCTAAGCATTAACATCCAATAGTACTTTTTCAAAATCATGATATACTAGAGTGGAAATGGGACAACATTTCTATGGGATTCATTGTCGATTTGCATATGTCACCATTTCACCATAATTCTATGTAATATCCCATTTTTTTTGCAAAATTAATTAAATAAAGCAATAAACAACAACTTTTGCAATTAAAATAAAACTCCAAACCCCTTTAAAAATTGAATTTTCAAGATTTCATGAATACCCACATATATTAGCAAAATCAACTCTAAATCCATACATCCAATTTGATCAAACTTGCACAAAAACTTCAATATCTTATTCAATTGATAATATCTAATTTGATACATGAAAATATGCTACTATAGGATAAAATACTCTAGCATAAATATCAGCTACAAATTTTAGAAATTATTCTAATAATATAATCACCTGAAACTACAAAACAAACTACAATCACTGATTTGCTCTGAAATCAAAAATAAAATCCTCCACACCTGGGGCTAATCAAAACCACGCTTCTATAGCAATAAACCACACCTCTATAGTATCAAACAAGACTATGGACCAATGTCTACTCCATTTGGCAACGAAGTCATGAACAACAAAAAAGAAAGAGATGCCATCAAACAAATTATCAACAAAATTAGATTTTATTTACATGACAATCAAAGATTACATCATATATAATGGAAATGACAAATTGCAAGTCTACAAATTTATTGAAGTTGAATAAGCTATTCAAATCATAAATAACAAGATTCTAAGTAAGAAAATAAGACATATTACTTTAACAAACTAAATTTTAGATCAATAAATACATCAAAATAATCAAATCATATACTTAAAGTAATGCATTTAAACCATTAATCCAAAATAATATAATACTAAAATAAGTATCAATCTACACTTATATACTCTAAACATAAAAAATATACAGATGAAAACAAGAAAATAAGGTAGATTGGCATCCTCCAAATATGGTCGGGCTTAAATAGCACACTCTAAGCTCTGACTTTTGGTCAAATATCCGTTACATTTCCATTTCCATTTCTTTTCCATTTTCTCGCGTCATGTTAGAACTATCACGATTAAGTTTTAAGGCAAACACGTTTTACATTCATCAGCAATGTATCGAGCCCTTTGTCCTTTCCCCCGCCAATTCACGTTCAAAAATATGACGATGAAAAATAAATCGATAGAGAACCTCCATACGAAGGAATAGTACGTGATGTCAGAGTGAAAAAATTTGTATTGAACGCCCACTTTTTCACTTATCACTTAATAGTGACGTATTCCATTCTCTTAACAAGAGCTGCAGGGCAGCGAAGTTCCTACCAAATAGTAATAGAAATGTTATGTTTTAATTAGTTGTGTTTGATAAATTTTAGCAATGTCACAAATGATAAGTACCTACTTGGTGGAAAGCGTATCTAATTGGTGACAAAGCCTGTGATAGATTTAGACCTAAGGGTAGGGTACAAAGCACTTTACAATCTTGATTTTAGGATTCAAATAACTAATGGACATAGAACATAAGTACAAAGAAAAAAACAATATAGCCCCAACATAAGCAAGTACAAACCAAGCAACAATATAGCCCCATTCTCAGCACAATAACCCAAACAAGAATAGCTCAGATATTCAGCAAATAAATTTCAATGGAGGAGGGGAACAAGGGCAGAGAGAGCTAGAGTTCCAAACAAGGACCCTCAACTCTAGTTCCAGCTTAACACACAAGCCAATGGGAAAAAAATTTTGAGTTGTGTCCAATCAAAGCTCACCAAGATCCACAATGTTGCTACTGTACCATTGTATGCTAAATTATAATCATGATCTAATTTATGGACTAAAAAATTAAATAACCAAAGCCCACTAGGGTAAAGTAGTTGCAAAGATTTTATCACATCGCATTAAATACATGCCCCCTAAAAGACACTAAAGATATAAAAGTTACTAAGTACAACATCTATAAGTTCTTAGGCCAATTACCCTGAGTTAGAGTTGTAAGGCTTATCATGTCCATTAGATCTTAGTATTTTTATTATTTAACTTGTACCAGGCAGTTTTTTTGGGTTGAGGCATTGAGGCATTCCATTCTCAGTAATATTAGGACTAAGTGTGTTATACATCTTGCAAGTCGATAGCCTAGAAAATACACAATATTCCAGACCAGCCTCCTATATAACAATAAAATAAATATCATATACAAAATTTGGAGAACATAACATCACAATATGATGACAATAATCTTATAACAGAACGGCAAGAAATATTATTAAAATAAATAAATAAACAATAGCAGACCTTAATAAAATGGCCTACAATCTCATAGAGAGCAACATAAAAATTTATCAAAAATTAATACAGAATCCTCATTTAAGTTCCATTTATTGTGATAAATATTATGAATGATTTAAAAAATAATAATAATAATAAATAAAACCACAAAACAATAAAAAAATTAACCTGGAATGATAAGACATACTTTAAAAATAAAATTATATGAAAAAATATTAACCAACATATCAGATGGAATGAGTTCAAGTGATGAACGTTACTGGGATTCGAAAACAACACCCCAAGTTCAAACTTAATTAGACATGATAAATGTGTTTAAAAATAAAATTATATGAAAAAATATTAACCAACAGATCAGATGGAATGAGTTCAAGTGATGAACGTTACTGGGATTCGAAAACAACACCCCAGGTTCAAACTTAATCAGACATGATAAATGTGTTGGCATTGGATGCAATACTGCATTCAACACACTCAAGAGTGCAATGCCCTCAAAATTGTAAATTTTCACCAATTTGAAATCAACAAGGTAGCCCACAAACCAGTTGCAAGCCTGGATAAAGGAAATAACCCCAATGTTTTTAAAGGATCTCCCTATGAATTCTTGTGAACTCTGCTATTCACTTCTAATGAAATTCATGTTAGCATATTGTTTTTCGCCTGATTTCATCCTCAAATGTATAAAATATCCTCAAATTTAATTAAGAAAATCTACTAAGAGAAAGTTAAGTATAATTAGATCTTACTAATGGCACAACCTATGGGAGATTCAAACAAATTTGTTGCAGGAAAACCGTCAGCAAAAAAGTTAAAAAGGAAATAAAATGTAGAACTCAAATTCTACCTATTGAAATCCTTTCGCTCAAAGATTCTCCAAAATTTATCATTTAATGTGGCAAAATACAATTATGTAGCATTAACTAACAATCTCCATTCGAACTACATACTCCACTCTCATCAGTTGAGTAATTCTAGCAGTTGCCTCTTCCACTCTCGTCAACCACTACCTACCCCTCCACTCTCATAATTCAATATTTATTGTTCACATAACAGGTCGTAAATATTCGGTGAGATTTAATCTATCTAGTTGTAGGGTAATGTGGAAAGGTTATTAAAAGCTTTTAGTTTAAATGCAAATAATTATGTGTTTAGTGGATGTGTTAATATGGAGAGGTTATTAAGAGCTTTTAGTTTATTTATCATAAGACAATAAATATTAAAAAATAAATTAGCTTTTCTTAAAATTTGAAGATTGACATTAAAAAAAATAAAGGGTGATGATTTCAAGAACTCTCCTTGATTTAAGGTAGAGTTTTTCTGAACACGCCCAAATGGCATTGTAAAACGTCTCTAACCTAATGAAATAAATATTAAATATCAATATCTATGTATAGACAAGTCAATAAATGGGAAAATAACATATACTTATTTATTCACTTAATAGTAAACTATTTTTTTATTTTATAAAAATATGGTTATAAATTTTGCTTTTAATAACTTAAGATAGTACATGCATTTAATAAAAAATATTTTTTAATATTTATAGAATAATCTACCTATTATTAGAAAAATTAATGTAAAAGATGTCTAAGACACCAATTTTATTTAAAGAATAACTTTAATAAACAAGTAAATAATTTTATTTCTACAACCATATTAGCTACCAACTTATAAATTTTATTTTTACTTTCATAAATGAAATAAATTGTGTATCAAATTTATATTTATTATAGATTTATTTAAATAGATAGATAGATGTATTTAAATATTAAATATTAATATATATTTATAGAAAAGTGAATAAATGGGAGAACAACATATAGTTATTTATTCAGAGTAAACTATTTTTTTACTATATAAAAACATGGACATAAATTTTGATTTTAATCATGTAAGATAGGTACATGCATTTAATAAAAAATATTTTTTAATATTTATAGACTAATCTACCTATTATTAGAAAAATTGATGTAAAAGATGTCTAAGACACTAATTTTATTTAAAGAATAAATTTAATAAACAAGTAAATAAATTTTTTTTATTATGGTCATTGCCGAGTAAAAGTAATGGAAGGAGTGGGAGTGCATTAATCGCTTATATTGGGTGAAATTTGTCTACCAAAAGAGAATTGAATTTTGAAATATGTTTTGTTATATAATTGACATATACATTGATAATAGATAAAAAAAAAAATCAAATAGAAAAAATGTTTGAGCTCTCATTGGTTAAAAAGAGAATTATTAATAACTAGTTAAGTTTTGGCCATGCCTATAGTTCCTCGCAAGAACTAATAACTAGTTATATTGCATTTGCATTGGTTTTTAAATATATTTAGTTTGATTTTTTTATTTTATTTAAATATATATTTATTTTAGTACTTTTATTTTAAATTTTTCAATTTAAATTTAAAGATTTATATTCATTTTATTTATTTATATTTTTTATTTATAATTTTTTTATTTAAAAATATAATTAAAATATTAATTTATTTTTAAAAAAGTGTATATAAATTTTTAAATCATTTTTCATTTGTCAATAAAGAGATTTTCATTAAGGTTCATTAAGATTAATTATAATGAGTTATTTAATTTATAAAGTAAATTAAATATACTAACATATAACCAAAATTATATATATAGTGTTTTACAATAACAAAAAAACTTTAAATTTAGATCTTACTTGGAATCACTAATTCAAAATAAATTGTTATGATATTTCTTGAAAATATTTGTAAAAATATGAAATATAACACAGTGTATATATATATATATAATAACAAAACTTTAAATTTAGATTTTACTTGGAATCACTTTCTCCAAAATATTTGTAAACATCAGAAGTATAGTGGACACACTTTGAGGGGGTGACCTCCAATAATCAGATAATAATATATGAATTCAATAATGTATGATATGATCATATGGGAGAGTTATCTTCCTTATTTATAGGTTAACTATATAAAGACATACCCTTTCTTCTTAATTAAAAGGTATTATTGTATTAACTAATATTTATGTTAAGATTAAGCATGCTACAAATGCTTATTCTTATATATATCTAGGAATCTATCATATTAAGATCATAACATAAATAAATAAATTTTAAAAAATAATAATTTAATAAATTGTTTTAAATGTATAAAAAAATTGTTTCATTATTTTTGTTTGGTCGGTAATAGAGTTGATTTTCATTGATAAAATAAAAAGTTACAAAGCACTTCTCATTATAGCTTCATCTTGAGAATCCCTTACATCACCAAATAGCTTCACTTCAAGAACCCTTATCCCTACCATCTATCCATCCTACAGACCCTATCAAGAGTTACAGACAAATTCACTACAACAAACATAGAGACTCCATAAACAATCCTAATAAGCTAACCTACCACCATAATACTCCTAAACAAAGGCCTATTAACAGGTCATTGGTCATGGACTCAAACTCGTCTTCCCTTGGTCTAAGACTGGAGGACCATCGCAAACGTTTTCTTCATTACTTTCTTTGCTTTCTTCCCCTTGACAATTTGCCAACCATCCTCCACCCTTTCTACCTCCTTCTGCCATTCCAATTCTTTGTCAAGAAGGCTCCTTAGATCTTCGTTCATACTGTCAATTGCTTGTGGATTTTGAACTTCAACTTTCCATTTCCCAGCCTCTTTTTCTTGCAACCTCATCACCCCTCTTTTCTCCTGACAGTCTGGTGTTGCTGCCCCACTTTTAAAGTTCAACTTATTTTCACTTCCATTGGAAACAACATTATCTTTGTTCCCATCCAAACACCCTTCCTATGTTGGGACCTCACCCATCTACCGTTGGTCCACCCTTCCAACATCAGGTATCAATGTTTTCCTTTCCAACACCTAAGTCCTAGAATCTTGACCCTCCACTTCCTTGCCTTCCAAAAGATGGTTATTTTGCCTTTCCTCCTTTTTTCCACTGTGTAGTGTTGTGGAGCAGCATCCTTCCACCAAGAAGAAGATTTCTTTGTTCTATGTTTGGCACAATGAGCAAGCAAATTCCTTGTTTGAAAGTAAACTCTGCACCTAAAGGGTACCCCTTCAAAATCCAGAGGTTGCACCCAACAACCTTTTGAAGTTTTTATCTGGATCTCTTCCGGCAACTCCTTGGACACATCCAGTTCCACCAAAATCCGAGCAAAGGTTGAGTGCAACAAATTTGAAGAACCCTCATCTACCATTAGGAAGCTTCCTAAAGAGTTCCCTACAACCTCCAAGTAGGAATCAAACCAAAATTGCAAGGGAAGGTTAGGAAGTCTCACCCAAAGAGGAACCCTCTCAAATACTTATGTGGCTAGGTTAAAAGTCGGATGCCATGGCTTTAACAGTAGAGTATACTTTTCTTCCCAATCCCAGTGGTATTCACATAAAATCTTATTTCTATCCTACTCTTTTTCAAATACCACAATGAAAAAACCTTTAGCCATGGGATATATTTGAACATACCCTTCCAAAATAGGTTTCCGATTATTAGAAATCCACTGGTGAAGGTCAAACAAGTTTGGCCAAAAACCCCTGAACCTCCCAATCAAGCCCAACCCAGAAAAAAAAAAAATTTATTGAAGATCACTTCTTGATCCAGCTCACTATCTAACTCCACTGTTACTATTCTAGCTGCAAGAATAACGGGATACCCTCCTCGCCGAGATTTTGCCAGTTTGCTTCGAAGTCTGAGGGGGTCTTGCTTGCCTTCCATTCTCAAACACCTTGGCCCCTTTTTTAACCCCATCTCCCCCTCAGCCGTGAGCTTCAAACCGTCCATTTTTCTAGCCTTGCTATGGATTCAGATCATCCACGTCCAAACCCAAACCGCCTCTATTTTGATCTTTTGTCTTCTCTGTGCACTCTGCTTGAACAATGCTATCAATCTTTCCCCCAAAGCAACCTTCATTGCACCTAAAGCCATTGGAAATGTCCTGTGCAGCCTTCCCAAACGAGCCCAGACTAGGCGAAACCCTAGTCACTGCAACGGCATGCTGCATTCAACCGTTGCCCACCATTTTAGTTCATTATAGTAGAAATCTATAAAAATTGTTTAATTATTATTTTTAGCATTAAACCAAAATCTATAGACATATTGATTATGAATAAGTTCTACTTAATCTTTAATAAACATATAAAGATAAGGATGTGAGACTTACTAAGTCTGGTTACAGAATTGTTTAATTCTTGTATATTGTTATTGACATCAAGATAAGAACCCTTGTTAACACCTTTTCTCTTCGAATTTTTTTTTTTTTTTTAATCTTTTAAATTGAATAATATTGATAACAAAGAATAAGCAGCCATGAAAAGAGAGGCTGTGAATAGGAGAATTCTCCAAAACACTGCAATAAAAATCATAGCCCTGGAAGATAACAATCACCAGCAAAAACATAAACAGCCCTCTCAGATACTCTGAGCAAATAAATCAACATGTACAAGCAGGATGGCACCTGAACCATCATGTTCACGACGAATCATCCCATGTACCAGAACAACCTTTATGTTTGCCCTAGACACAAGGTATATCAAATCATCGCCATGGAAAAATGAATAAGAAAAGTAGTAAACCTGATAAGAGGTGAGAGTTATGTCTTTAATACTATCTGACCAGAAAGCTAACCCCCACAAATTTTTCAAATCAACCTCTTTAAAGACGAAGAAGATCCAACAGAGCTCCTTCGTTATTCAAATTCTCATCACCCGAGGGACGGGAATTTCCTGTTCTATTACATCCCCCATAAGCATTCCAAGGAACCGCAGAAGAAGAGTTAGACTGACTACTGAAAGAATCTAAGTTATCGGACCTCTGTAGAAAGTAATCCACATACGTCAAAACCCGTTGGTTGGCATGGCTTTGAAGACAGTCACCCACGGCAGGAATTGACATCTTATTCACACCAGGCACCTGCAAATAATTGGGCCACAAATACTCTAAAAATCTCGCAGACCCATTTTCCCCTTCCTTAAATTCCCCATGATTTACAGTCCCTTGACCCAAAGCATTAAGAGAAGCACCATTATCAGGCATTAACTGGGCTTGTATTTCTTCTCCAGTTCTAACCCCATAAGCAGTCCAAGGAACTGCAGAAGAAGAACTAGACTGACTACCGAATGAATCTAAATTATCAGACCTCTGCAGAAAGGAAGCCCGGTCATCGATGGCAGGAATTAACATCTGATTCACAGCAGGCAGCTGCAAATAAGAGGGCCACAAATACTCTAAAAGTCTGGCGGACCCATTTCCCCCTTCCTTAAATTCCCCCTGTTCCAAAACATTAGGAGGAGCACCATTATAAGGCATTAACTGGGCTTGGATTTGTTGGCTGAATTTAGGAAGCAATTGCTTCTTGGATTCGGGCATGGCCACAAAAGAATCCTTGCGGTGGGTGAGAAGACTTGTTATTCTGGAAGCAAGGGCAGGATTATAGTTCTTGAGAACATTTGGAACAAAATTGGTCTTGGTGTTGGATCCCCTGAGCAGGCATGCGGCCTCATCATATGCCCGGGCGGCTTCCTCTGCAGTCTTGAAAGTGCCCAGCCAGAGTCTGATCTTTTTCTTTGTGTCTTTGATCTCAGCGACCCATCTTCCAGAAGGCCTCTGCCTCACTCCCACCAGTTTCTTTCTTCTCTTCATCCTGGGTTCGTCACCAGCTTCTTTGTAATCTTGGGGAACTGAAGTGGTCGATGAGAGAGAATTAGGCATGGTGTGCTAAGGCAACAGGAGGCAGGCTAAATGCATGCAATGCTCTCAGACTGTTAGCTTCTCTTATGGCATGTAGAATATTGTTGTTAGCCTGTGTCTGTATGTTACTCTATTTGTCTGGATTAGAGGTCCGATAGTTCAACTAGGCACACGGACGTTGGGTGTTTCCAATATTTTTGGGGCCGGTTGATGGTGGTGTGCTCATCTGGATGTCGTAAACATCTCCCTTGGGGACAAATAGTTGCGACAAGTGAACGTCTGCATGTTGTAAACATCTCCCTTTGGGGCCATGCTCAAAGGGCGATGGAGGAATTTAGGCCTCATTACAGCTAATAGAGGTAACTACAAGAAAAGTAAAGCATTCTATATCAAGGCCAAATTATAGACGAAAGAAAACAAGATAGGTAATTGGGTAGTGTATGCTTTGCACAAAAGGGAGGAGAAGGATCATCCTTGAGAGGGACAAGTGAGGGTATCTTAGTAGATCCCTTAAAGATTCAAGTTATTGTGGAATAGTCCATCGACAAACCAATGTCATTGGGGTGAGTAGTTTCATGGGGTTGGCAAGGTAGTATACCCCATTGTATCTCTTCAAGAGGAAGAGAAGAAGTTAGTTTGTAAAAAAGAAGTGCAATAGGGCCTTTCAAATTTTCGAGTGTTTTCATGAGTGCAACCATCCTTGCAATATTAGATCCATTTGATAATTCTGTGGTGTGAACAAATGTTTCCTTAGAGCAGCTGAAATTAATCCTCATGCAAGAAGACCATGTGATCACATGAGTCAGAGAAACTTAAGGAACACGAGCTCAAATCATGCCACTCATGACCTAAAAATCACAATAGTTTTTCATGCACTTATATGTTGGAGACATTTTCTTCTTGGTCACCAATTTGAGCTCAAGATAGACCATCAAAGTCTACAATATATCATGTAGCCTAATCTCAAGGCCCACCAATGAAGTTGTGTGAGTACATCTTCAATGTGCTTTATATTAAGGGCGAGGAGAATCTACTGCCATAAACATTGAATACATAATAACACAAGATTATAGCTATGACCCTGGGTATTGATTTGAAAGGGCGCACTCTAGAGCATCTTCTAGTAAATAAGTGGTATAAGGAGGCTCAATAGATGTTAGTGTTACAAAGAGCCTGAAACAAGTTTGTGGGTTACACTATAAAGTTAAATGGTTTTTTGTGGCACTAGAACCTAGAGGTTTTACTTAGTAAACTTATCCTATATCGCTTGCGATCATGAAATCTTAAACAATACCCCTACTTTTTTTTTCTCTTTTTACCATTGTAAGTATAATGAATTCAATTGATCAAAGACAATGAAACAAAGCAATTAAACAAGCAATTGATCAACTAAAGACAGTACTCCAATAAAATTAGTCTAACAACACTAAGAAAGATTCAATTAACATCAAATGAACCAAATTAATGGTGCAAACCTGCAATCCCATTGTGGACTAAGTGCAAATTGGAGTGGTATGGGATGTGAATTCCTCAATTTGCCTAATCCATGTTGATGCAAAAGCTTGGGTCGATGGATTGAATGGAAATGATTCACAAATGCTCTCAAAAGCTCAAAGGTGAGTGATAAATTTGGTAGAGTAAGTTTGCATTTAAGGATTGTGAAATTGAATTTCATATAAAATGTGAGGTATAATTTATAGATTTTTGGAATGGATCAATGGTGAGGATTCAAAATGCAAATCAATGGAGGAAATTGAATTGAAGAGATGAGTGTGGATCAAGAAATGGATCAAGGGTCAACAATCCTTGAAGGCATGGATCAAAGATTTAATCAAGGGTCCATAATCCATGAGGATTCAACAACATCCCTAAATTTTAGGAAATATGTTGGAGATATTTCAAGTTGGAGGGAAGAATTTTAAATTTGAAAAGGGAATATTCATTATGCAAGTTGGAGGATTGGAGGAATAATTAGCTAATTAAACAATTTAGGCAAATCATTTAATTGTGCAAGTTGGAATAATTGGGATTTTTAATTAAATAATTAGGAATTATTTAATCAAAGAGGATTATGACATTTAATTAAATAATTGGACATTATTTGATCAAAAAGGAAGAAATTTATATGAAGGTGATGAATTAATCAAATAATGCTAATTATTCAATTAATCGGAGAAAATGGTGAATTTAACTAAATAATTGGACACTATTTAATTAAATTGATGAAATAGGTAAATTACAAGAGAAATGGTGTTAGTAAGCGAAATCAAGATGTGTGATATACTCAGGACATTTTCAGGTGTCTACAACCATATATATCTTAAGTGCCTATTTTTTCAATGACATTTTTTATACCCCTCATGTGTGCAACAAAACATTTCATTTGCATCACTATCACACACAACTCTAAATGAAAAGTCTTAAATAAATTTATTGTGAAAGTAAAATACCTTTAAAATATTTTTATACTATAAAAATTTTACATTGATTGTAGAATCAAAAATATAGTTGAAAACAAAAAAACTATTTGATGCAAACACATGGTCATTTTTTGCTTCCTTTACAATATTGGATTGCAAAAAAAAAAAAACTTGTGTATAAGGTAAACAACGAGAAACTAGAAATATAATTGTTCACCCATCTAATATATATCCATCAATATTGACAAAATCTTCTTTAGTGTTTGACGTGTTACAATCATCTAGATATAAGGTATCTATTAAATTTTATAAAAAAAAAATCATATCATAGCCAAGTGAGACACAAATTTGGTGTGTGAGGCCCTCAAATAGTGGATTTTCCATAAGGACTATCATTTTCCATTTAATTGATATATTGTCTTACAAAGTGTAATAGGTCAAATCTCTCTTTTTAAATCAAACATGTATCTCATGTATGGTGTACAAACACCTTCATCATTTCAACCACTTAGGACTAAACATGTATGTATGTAATCCCTACATAAATACATTATAACCAATTCCTCATTTGGGCTCATGAAAGACAATATTAAAGAGAGATAAATTTGTATTTGTTTTCCCAACTTCCTATCCCTTAGACCCAACCCCCAACTAATTCACAATATTACCCACAATAACTAAGAAAAAATATTAATATAATTACTCTCTCTACCCTTAATACATAATGATACATCTATCTATTTTTCCTTATTAAATACCCCATTATAAACTCATGTGCTATGATCTTTCATATCTAGTGAAGCCCTAGAGCACCAAAGATTCATTTGTGTACCTCTATTAGGGGGATTTTATACTACAATTTTGAAAGAGGCACACTAAGCACCCTATAGAATAAATTCATGTGTAATGAAGATACCTATTGATCTTCATTAGTTATACCATTAGACTAGATTGATGAGAGATATTGTAGATTTTGTTAATCATTGCCTTGAGTGTTAGAGGAATCACTAGCTAAGCATTAACATCCAATAGTACTTTTTCAAAATCATGATATACTAGAGTGGAAATGGGACAACATTTCTATGGGATTCATTGTCGATTTGCATATGTCACCATTTCACCATAATTCTATGTAATATCCCATTTTTTTTGCAAAATTAATTAAATAAAGCAATAAACAACAACTTTTGCAATTAAAATAAAACTCCAAACCCCTTTAAAAATTGAATTTTCAAGATTTCATGAATACCCACATATATTAGCAAAATCAACTCTAAATCCATACATCCAATTTGATCAAACTTGCACAAAAACTTCAATATCTTATTCAATTGATAATATCTAATTTGATACATGAAAATATGCTACTATAGGATAAAATACTCTAGCATAAATATCAGCTACAAATTTTAGAAATTATTCTAATAATATAATCACCTGAAACTACAAAACAAACTACAATCACTGATTTGCTCTGAAATCAAAAATAAAATCCTCCACACCTGGGGCTAATCAAAACCACGCTTCTATAGCAATAAACCACACCTCTATAGTATCAAACAAGACTATGGACCAATGTCTACTCCATTTGGCAACGAAGTCATGAACAACAAAAAAGAAAGAGATGCCATCAAACAAATTATCAACAAAATTAGATTTTATTTACATGACAATCAAAGATTACATCATATATAATGGAAATGACAAATTGCAAGTCTACAAATTTATTGAAGTTGAATAAGCTATTCAAATCATAAATAACAAGATTCTAAGTAAGAAAATAAGACATATTACTTTAACAAACTAAATTTTAGATCAATAAATACATCAAAATAATCAAATCATATACTTAAAGTAATGCATTTAAACCATTAATCCAAAATAATATAATACTAAAATAAGTATCAATCTACACTTATATACTCTAAACATAAAAAATATACAGATGAAAACAAGAAAATAAGGTAGATTGGCATCCTCCAAATATGGTCGGGCTTAAATAGCACACTCTAAGCTCTGACTTTTGGTCAAATATCCGTTACATTTCCATTTCCATTTCTTTTCCATTTTCTCGCGTCATGTTAGAACTATCACGATTAAGTTTTAAGGCAAACACGTTTTACATTCATCAGCAATGTATCGAGCCCTTTGTCCTTTCCCCCGCCAATTCACGTTCAAAAATATGACGATGAAAAATAAATCGATAGAGAACCTCCATACGAAGGAATAGTACGTGATGTCAGAGTGAAAAAATTTGTATTGAACGCCCACTTTTTCACTTATCACTTAATAGTGACGTATTCCATTCTCTTAACAAGAGCTGCAGGTCAGCGAAGTTCCTACCAAATAGTAATAGAAATGTTATGTTTTAATTAGTTGTGTTTGATAAATTTTAGCAATGTCACAAATGATAAGTACCTACTTGGTGGAAAGCGTATCTAATTGGTGACAAAGCCTGTGATAGATTTAGACCTAAGGGTAGGGTACAAAGCACTTTACAATCTTGATTTTAGGATTCAAATAACTAATGGACATAGAACATAAGTACAAAGAAAAAAACAATATAGCCCCAACATAAGCAAGTACAAACCAAGCAACAATATAGCCCCATTCTCAGCACAATAACCCAAACAAGAATAGCTCAGATATTCAGCAAATAAATTTCAATGGAGGAGGGGAACAAGGGCAGAGAGAGCTAGAGTTCCAAACAAGGACCCTCAACTCTAGTTCCAGCTTAACACACAAGCCAATGGGAAAAAAATTTTGAGTTGTGTCCAATCAAAGCTCACCAAGATCCACAATGTTGCTACTGTACCATTGTATGCTAAATTATAATCATGATCTAATTTATGGACTAAAAAATTAAATAACCAAAGCCCACTAGGGTAAAGTAGTTGCAAAGATTTTATCACATCGCATTAAATACATGCCCCCTAAAAGACACTAAAGATATAAAAGTTACTAAGTACAACATCTATAAGTTCTTAGGCCAATTACCCTGAGTTAGAGTTGTAAGGCTTATCATGTCCATTAGATCTTAGTATTTTTATTATTTAACTTGTACCAGGCAGTTTTTTTGGGTTGAGGCATTGAGGCATTCCATTCTCAGTAATATTAGGACTAAGTGTGTTATACATCTTGCAAGTCGATAGCCTAGAAAATACACAATATTCCAGACCAGCCTCCTATATAACAATAAAATAAATATCATATACAAAATTTGGAGAACATAACATCACAATATGATGACAATAATCTTATAACAGAACGGCAAGAAATATTATTAAAATAAATAAATAAACAATAGCAGACCTTAATAAAATGGCCTACAATCTCATAGAGAGCAACATAAAAATTTATCAAAAATTAATACAGAATCCTCATTTAAGTTCCATTTATTGTGATAAATATTATGAATGATTTAAAAAATAATAATAATAATAAATAAAACCACAAAACAATAAAAAAATTAACCTGGAATGATAAGACATACTTTAAAAATAAAATTATATGAAAAAATATTAACCAACAGATCAGATGGAATGAGTTCAAGTGATGAACGTTACTGGGATTCGAAAACAACACCCCAAGTTCAAACTTAATTAGACATGATAAATGTGTTTAAAAATAAAATTATATGAAAAAATATTAACCAACAGATCAGATGGAATGAGTTCAAGTGATGAACGTTACTGGGATTCGAAAACAACACCCCAGGTTCAAACTTAATCAGACATGATAAATGTGTTGGCATTGGATGCAATACTGCATTCAACACACTCAAGAGTGCAATGCCCTCAAAATTGTAAATTTTCACCAATTTGAAATCAACAAGGTAGCCCACAAACCAGTTGCAAGCCTGGATAAAGGAAATAACCCCAATGTTTTTAAAGGATCTCCCTATGAATTCTTGTGAACTCTGCTATTCACTTCTAATGAAATTCATGTTAGCATATTGTTTTTCGCCTGATTTCATCCTCAAATGTATAAAATATCCTCAAATTTAATTAAGAAAATCTACTAAGAGAAAGTTAAGTATAATTAGATCTTACTAATGGCACAACCTATGGGAGATTCAAACAAATTTGTTGCAGGAAAACCGTCAGCAAAAAAGTTAAAAAGGAAATAAAATGTAGAACTCAAATTCTACCTATTGAAATCCTTTCGCTCAAAGATTCTCCAAAATTTATCATTTAATGTGGCAAAATACAATTATGTAGCATTAACTAACAATCTCCATTCGAACTACATACTCCACTCTCATCAGTTGAGTAATTCTAGCAGTTGCCTCTTCCACTCTCGTCAACCACTACCTACCCCTCCACTCTCATAATTCAATATTTATTGTTCACATAACAGGTCGTAAATATTCGGTGAGATTTAATCTATCTAGTTGTAGGGTAATGTGGAAAGGTTATTAAAAGCTTTTAGTTTAAATGCAAATAATTATGTGTTTAGTGGATGTGTTAATATGGAGAGGTTATTAAGAGCTTTTAGTTTATTTATCATAAGACAATAAATATTAAAAAATAAATTAGCTTTTCTTAAAATTTGAAGATTGACATTAAAAAAAATAAAGGGTGATGATTTCAAGAACTCTCCTTGATTTAAGGTAGAGTTTTTCTGAACACGCCCAAATGGCATTGTAAAACGTCTCTAACCTAATGAAATAAATATTAAATATCAATATCTATGTATAGACAAGTCAATAAATGGGAAAATAACATATACTTATTTATTCACTTAATAGTAAACTATTTTTTTATTTTATAAAAATATGGTTATAAATTTTGCTTTTAATAACTTAAGATAGTACATGCATTTAATAAAAAATATTTTTTAATATTTATAGAATAATCTACCTATTATTAGAAAAATTAATGTAAAAGATGTCTAAGACACCAATTTTATTTAAAGAATAACTTTAATAAACAAGTAAATAATTTTATTTCTACAACCATATTAGCTACCAACTTATAAATTTTATTTTTACTTTCATAAATGAAATAAATTGTGTATCAAATTTATATTTATTATAGATTTATTTAAATAGATAGATAGATGTATTTAAATATTAAATATTAATATATATTTATAGAAAAGTGAATAAATGGGAGAACAACATATAGTTATTTATTCAGAGTAAACTATTTTTTTACTATATAAAAACATGGACATAAATTTTGATTTTAATCATGTAAGATAGGTACATGCATTTAATAAAAAATATTTTTTAATATTTATAGACTAATCTACCTATTATTAGAAAAATTGATGTAAAAGATGTCTAAGACACTAATTTTATTTAAAGAATAAATTTAATAAACAAGTAAATAAATTTTTTTTATTATGGTCATTGCCGAGTAAAAGTAATGGAAGGAGTGGGAGTGCATTAATCGCTTATATTGGGTGAAATTTGTCTACCAAAAGAGAATTGAATTTTGAAATATGTTTTGTTATATAATTGACATATACATTGATAATAGATAAAAAAAAAATCAAATAGAAAAAATGTTTGAGCTCTCATTGGTTAAAAAGAGAATTATTAATAACTAGTTAAGTTTTGGCCATGCCTATAGTTCCTCGCAAGAACTAATAACTAGTTATATTGCATTTGCATTGGTTTTTAAATATATTTAGTTTGATTTTTTTATTTTATTTAAATATATATTTATTTTAGTACTTTTATTTTAAATTTTTCAATTTAAATTTAAAGATTTATATTCATTTTATTTATTTATATTTTTTATTTATAATTTTTTTATTTAAAAATATAATTAAAATATTAATTTATTTTTAAAAAAGTGTATATAAATTTTTAAATCATTTTTCATTTGTCAATAAAGAGATTTTCATTAAGGTTCATTAAGATTAATTATAATGAGTTATTTAATTTATAAAGTAAATTAAATATACTAACATATAACCAAAATTATATATATAGTGTTTTACAATAACAAAAAAACTTTAAATTTAGATCTTACTTGGAATCACTAATTCAAAATAAATTGTTATGATATTTCTTGAAAATATTTGTAAAAATATGAAATATAACACAGTGTATATATATATATATATATATATAATAACAAAACTTTAAATTTAGATTTTACTTGGAATCACTTTCTCCAAAATATTTGTAAACATCAGAAGTATAGTGGACACACTTTGAGGGGGTGACCTCCAATAATCAGATAATAATATATGAATTCAATAATGTATGATATGATCATATGGGAGAGTTATCTTCCTTATTTATAGGTTAACTATATAAAGACATACCCTTTCTTCTTAATTAAAAGGTATTATTGTATTAACTAATATTTATGTTAAGATTAAGCATGCTACAAATGCTTATTCTTATATATATCTAGGAATCTATCATATTAAGATCATAACATAAATAAATAAATTTTAAAAAATAATAATTTAATAAATTGTTTTAAATGTATAAAAAAATTGTTTCATTATTTTTGTTTGGTCGGTAATAGAGTTGATTTTCATTGATAAAATAAAAAGTTACAAAGCACTTCTCATTATAGCTTCATCTTGAGAATCCCTTACATCACCAAATAGCTTCACTTCAAGAACCCTTATCCCTACCATCTATCCATCCTACAGACCCTATCAAGAGTTACAGACAAATTCACTACAACAAACATAGAGACTCCATAAACAATCCTAATAAGCTAACCTACCACCATAATACTCCTAAACAAAGGCCTATTAACAGGTCATTGGTCATGGACTCAAACTCGTCTTCCCTTGGTCTAAGACTGGAGGACCATCGCAAACGTTTTCTTCATTACTTTCTTTGCTTTCTTCCCCTTGACAATTTGCCAACCATCCTCCACCCTTTCTACCTCCTTCTGCCATTCCAATTCTTTGTCAAGAAGGCTCCTTAGATCTTCGTTCATACTGTCAATTGCTTGTGGATTTTGAACTTCAACTTTCCATTTCCCAGCCTCTTTTTCTTGCAACCTCATCACCCCTCTTTTCTCCTGACAGTCTGGTGTTGCTGCCCCACTTTTAAAGTTCAACTTATTTTCACTTCCATTGGAAACAACATTATCTTTGTTCCCATCCAAACACCCTTCCTATGTTGGGACCTCACCCATCTACCGTTGGTCCACCCTTCCAACATCAGGTATCAATGTTTTCCTTTCCAACACCTAAGTCCTAGAATCTTGACCCTCCACTTCCTTGCCTTCCAAAAGATGGTTATTTTGCCTTTCCTCCTTTTTTCCACTGTGTAGTGTTGTGGAGCAGCATCCTTCCACCAAGAAGAAGATTTCTTTGTTCTATGTTTGGCACAATGAGCAAGCAAATTCCTTGTTTGAAAGTAAACTCTGCACCTAAAGGGTACCCCTTCAAAATCCAGAGGTTGCACCCAACAACCTTTTGAAGTTTTTATCTGGATCTCTTCCGGCAACTCCTTGGACACATCCAGTTCCACCAAAATCCGAGCAAAGGTTGAGTGCAACAAATTTGAAGAACCCTCATCTACCATTAGGAAGCTTCCTAAAGAGTTCCCTACAACCTCCAAGTAGGAATCAAACCAAAATTGCAAGGGAAGGTTAGGAAGTCTCACCCAAAGAGGAACCCTCTCAAATACTTATGTGGCTAGGTTAAAAGTCGGATGCCATGGCTTTAACAGTAGAGTATACTTTTCTTCCCAATCCCAGTGGTATTCACATAAAATCTTATTTCTATCCTACTCTTTTTCAAATACCACAATGAAAAAACCTTTAGCCATGGGATATATTTGAACATACCCTTCCAAAATAGGTTTCCGATTATTAGAAATCCACTGGTGAAGGTCAAACAAGTTTGGCCAAAAACCCCTGAACCTCCCAATCAAGCCCAACCCAGAAAAAAAAAAAATTTATTGAAGATCACTTCTTGATCCAGCTCACTATCTAACTCCACTGTTACTATTCTAGCTGCAAGAATAACAGGATACCCTCCTCGCCGAGATTTTGCCAGTTTGCTTCGAAGTCTGAGGGGGTCTTGCTTGCCTTCCATTCTCAAACACCTTGGCCCCTTTTTTAACCCCATCTCCCCCTCAGCCGTGAGCTTCAAACCGTCCATTTTTCTAGCCTTGCTATGGATTCAGATCATCCACGTCCAAACCCAAACCGCCTCTATTTTGATCTTTTGTCTTCTCTGTGCACTCTGCTTGAACAATGCTATCAATCTTTCCCCCAAAGCAACCTTCATTGCACCTAAAGCCATTGGAAATGTCCTGTGCAGCCTTCCCAAACGAGCCCAGACTAGGCGAAACCCTAGTCACTGCAACGGCATGCTGCATTCAACCGTTGCCCACCATTTTAGTTCATTATAGTAGAAATCTATAAAAATTGTTTAATTATTATTTTTAGCATTAAACCAAAATCTATAGACATATTGATTATGAATAAGTTCTACTTAATCTTTAATAAACATATAAAGATAAGGATGTGAGACTTACTAAGTCTGGTTACAGAATTGTTTAATTCTTGTATATTGTTATTGACATCAAGATAAGAACCCTTGTTAACACCTTTTCTCTTCGAATTTTTTTTTTTTTTTTAATCTTTTAAATTGAATAATATTGATAACAAAGAATAAGCAGCCATGAAAAGAGAGGCTGTGAATAGGAGAATTCTCCAAAACACTGCAATAAAAATCATAGCCCTGGAAGATAACAATCACCAGCAAAAACATAAACAGCCCTCTCAGATACTCTGAGCAAATAAATCAACATGTACAAGCAGGATGGCACCTGAACCATCATGTTCACGACGAATCATCCCATGTACCAGAACAACCTTTATGTTTGCCCTAGACACAAGGTATATCAAATCATCGCCATGGAAAAATGAATAAGAAAAGTAGTAAACCTGATAAGAGGTGAGAGTTATGTCTTTAATACTATCTGACCAGAAAGCTAACCCCCACAAATTTTTCAAATCAACCTCTTTAAAGACGAAGAAGATCCAACAGAGCTCCTTCGTTATTCAAATTCTCATCACCCGAGGGACGGGAATTTCCTGTTCTATTACATCCCCCATAAGCATTCCAAGGAACCGCAGAAGAAGAGTTAGACTGACTACTGAAAGAATCTAAGTTATCGGACCTCTGTAGAAAGTAATCCACATACGTCAAAACCCGTTGGTTGGCATGGCTTTGAAGACAGTCACCCACGGCAGGAATTGACATCTTATTCACACCAGGCACCTGCAAATAATTGGGCCACAAATACTCTAAAAATCTCGCAGACCCATTTTCCCCTTCCTTAAATTCCCCATGATTTACAGTCCCTTGACCCAAAGCATTAAGAGAAGCACCATTATCAGGCATTAACTGGGCTTGTATTTCTTCTCCAGTTCTAACCCCATAAGCAGTCCAAGGAACTGCAGAAGAAGAACTAGACTGACTACCGAATGAATCTAAATTATCAGACCTCTGCAGAAAGGAAGCCCGGTCATCGATGGCAGGAATTAACATCTGATTCACAGCAGGCAGCTGCAAATAAGAGGGCCACAAATACTCTAAAAGTCTGGCGGACCCATTTCCCCCTTCCTTAAATTCCCCCTGTTCCAAAACATTAGGAGGAGCACCATTATAAGGCATTAACTGGGCTTGGATTTGTTGGCTGAATTTAGGAAGCAATTGCTTCTTGGATTCGGGCATGGCCACAAAAGAATCCTTGCGGTGGGTGAGAAGACTTGTTATTCTGGAAGCAAGGGCAGGATTATAGTTCTTGAGAACATTTGGAACAAAATTGGTCTTGGTGTTGGATCCCCTGAGCAGGCATGCGGCCTCATCATATGCCCGGGCGGCTTCCTCTGCAGTCTTGAAAGTGCCCAGCCAGAGTCTGATCTTTTTCTTTGTGTCTTTGATCTCAGCGACCCATCTTCCAGAAGGCCTCTGCCTCACTCCCACCAGTTTCTTTCTTCTCTTCATCCTGGGTTCGTCACCAGCTTCTTTGTAATCTTGGGGAACTGAAGTGGTCGATGAGAGAGAATTAGGCATGGTGTGCTAAGGCAACAGGAGGCAGGCTAAATGCATGCAATGCTCTCAGACTGTTAGCTTCTCTTATGGCATGTAGAATATTGTTGTTAGCCTGTGTCTGTATGTTACTCTATTTGTCTGGATTAGAGGTCCGATAGTTCAACTAGGCACACGGACGTTGGGTGTTTCCAATATTTTTGGGGCCGGTTGATGGTGGTGTGCTCATCTGGATGTCGTAAACATCTCCCTTGGGGACAAATAGTTGCGACAAGTGAACGTCTGCATGTTGTAAACATCTCCCTTTGGGGCCATGCTCAAAGGGCGATGGAGGAATTTAGGCCTCATTACAGCTAATAGAGGTAACTACAAGAAAAGTAAAGCATTCTATATCAAGGCCAAATTATAGACGAAAGAAAACAAGATAGGTAATTGGGTAGTGTATGCTTTGCACAAAAGGGAGGAGAAGGATCATCCTTGAGAGGGACAAGTGAGGGTATCTTAGTAGATCCCTTAAAGATTCAAGTTATTGTGGAATAGTCCATCGACAAACCAATGTCATTGGGGTGAGTAGTTTCATGGGGTTGGCAAGGTAGTATACCCCATTGTATCTCTTCAAGAGGAAGAGAAGAAGTTAGTTTGTAAAAAAGAAGTGCAATAGGGCCTTTCAAATTTTCGAGTGTTTTCATGAGTGCAACCATCCTTGCAATATTAGATCCATTTGATAATTCTGTGGTGTGAACAAATGTTTCCTTAGAGCAGCTGAAATTAATCCTCATGCAAGAAGACCATGTGATCACATGAGTCAGAGAAACTTAAGGAACACGAGCTCAAATCATGCCACTCATGACCTAAAAATCACAATAGTTTTTCATGCACTTATATGTTGGAGACATTTTCTTCTTGGTCACCAATTTGAGCTCAAGATAGACCATCAAAGTCTACAATATATCATGTAGCCTAATCTCAAGGCCCACCAATGAAGTTGTGTGAGTACATCTTCAATGTGCTTTATATTAAGGGCGAGGAGAATCTACTGCCATAAACATTGAATACATAATAACACAAGATTATAGCTATGACCCTGGGTATTGATTTGAAAGGGCGCACTCTAGAGCATCTTCTAGTAAATAAGTGGTATAAGGAGGCTCAATAGATGTTAGTGTTACAAAGAGCCTGAAACAAGTTTGTGGGTTACACTATAAAGTTAAATGGTTTTTTGTGGCACTAGAACCTAGAGGTTTTACTTAGTAAACTTATCCTATATCGCTTGCGATCATGAAATCTTAAACAATACCCCTACTTTTTTTTTCTCTTTTTACCATTGTAAGTATAATGAATTCAATTGATCAAAGACAATGAAACAAAGCAATTAAACAAGCAATTGATCAACTAAAGACAGTACTCCAATAAAATTAGTCTAACAACACTAAGAAAGATTCAATTAACATCAAATGAACCAAATTAATGGTGCAAACCTACAATCCCATTGTGGACTAAGTGCAAATTGGAGTGGTATGGGATGTGAATTCCTCAATTTGCCTAATCCATGTTGATGCAAAAGCTTGGGTTGATGGATTGAATGGAAATGATTCACAAATGCTCTCAAAAGCTCAAAGGTGAGTGATAAATTTGGTAGAGTAAGTTTGCATAAGGATTGTGAAATTGAATTTCATATAAAATGTGAGGTATAATTTATAGATTTTTGGAATGGATCAATGGTGAGGATTCAAAATGCAAATCAATGGAGGAAATTGAATTGAAGAGATGAGTGTGGATCAAGAAATGGATCAAGGGTCAACAATCCTTGAAGGCATGGATCAAAGATTTAATCAAGGGTCCATAATCCATGAGGATTCAACAACATCCCTAAATTTTAGGAAATATGTTGGAGATATTTCAAGTTGGAGGGAAGAATTTTAAATTTGAAAAGGGAATATTTGATTTGGAATATTCATTATGCAAGTTGGAGGATTGGAGGAATAATCAGCTAATTAAACAATTTAGGAAAATCATTTAATTGTGCAAGTTGGAATAATTGGGATTTTTAATTAAATAATTAGGAATTATTTAATCAAAAAGGATTATGACATTTAATTAAATAATTGGACATTATTTGATCAAAAGGGAAGAAATTTATATGAAAGTGATGAATTAATCAAATAAAGCTAATTATTCAATTAATCGGAGAAAATGGTGAATTTAACTAAATAATTGGACACTATTTAATTAAATAGATGAAATAGGTAAATTATGAGAGAAATGGTGTTAGTAAGCGAAATCAAGATGTGTGATATACTCAGGACATTTTCAGGTGTCTACAACCATATATCTTAAGTACCTATTTTTTCAATGACATTTTTTATACCCCTCATATGTGCAACAAAACATTTCATTTGCATCACTATCACACACAACTCTAAATGAAAAGTCTTAAATGAATTTATTATGAAAGTAAAATACCTTTAAAATATTTTTATACTATAAAAAATTTACATTGATTGTAGAATGAAAAATATAGTTGAAAAAAAAAAACTATTTGACATGCAAACACATGGTCATTTTTTACTTCCTTTACAATATTGGATTGCAAAAAAAAAAAAAACTTGTGCATAAAGTAAACAACAAGAAACTAGAAATATAATTGTTCACCCATCTAATATATATCCATCACTATTGACAAAATCTTCTTTAGTGTTTGACATGTTACAATCATCTAGATATAAGGTATCTATTAAATTTTATAAAAAAAAATCATATCATAGCCAAGTGAGACACAAATTTGTGTGAGGCCCTCAAATAGTGGATTTTCCACAAGGACTATCATTTTCCATTTATTTTATATATTGTCTTACAAAGTGTAATAGGTCAAATCTCTCTTTTTAAATCAAACATGTATCTCATGTATGGTGTACAAACACCTTCATCATTTCAACCACTTAGGACTAAACATGCATGTATGTAATCCCTACATAAATACATTATAACCAATTCCTCTTTTGGCCTCATGAAAGACAATATTAAAGAGAGATAAATTTGTATTTGTTTTCCCAACTTCCTATCCCTTAGACCCAACCCCCAACTAATTCACAGTATTACCCACAATAACTAAGAAAAAATATTAATATAATTACTCTCTCTACCCTTAATACATAATGATACATCTATCTATTTTTCCTTATTAAATACCCCATTATAAACTCATGTGCTATGATCTTTCATATCTAGTGAAGCCCTAGGGCACCAAAGATTCATTTGTGCACCTCTATTAGGGGGACTTTATACTACAATTTTGAAAGAGGCACACTAAGCACCCTATAGAATAAATTCATGTGTGATGAAGATACCTATTGATCTTCATTAGTTATACCATTAGACTAGATTGATGAGAGATATTGTAGATTTTGTTAATCATTGCCTTGAGTGTTAGAGGAATCAAGCTAGGCATCAACATCCAATAGGACTTTTTCAAAATCATGATATACTAGAGTGGAAATGGGACAACATTTCTATGGGCTTCATTGTTGGTTTGCATATGTCATCATTTCACCATAATTCTATGTAATATCCCCTATTTTTTTGCAAAATTAATTAAATAAAGCAACAAACAACAATTTGCAATTAAAATAAAACCCCAAACCCCTTTAAAAATTGAATTTTCAAGATTTCATGAATACCCACATAGATTAGCAAAATCAACTCTAAACCCATACACCCAATTTGATCAAACTTGCACAAAAACTTCAAAATCTTATTCAATTGTTAATATCTAATTTGATACATGAAAATATGCTACTATAGGATCAAATACTCTAGCATAAATAGCAGCTACAAATTTTGGAAATTATTCTAATAATATAATCATCCAAAACTACAAAACAAACAACTACAATCACTGGTTTGCTCCAAAATGAAAAATGAAATCCTCCACACCTGGGGCTAATCAAAACAACATTTATATAGCAATAAACCACACCTCTATCTAGTATCAAAAAATACTATGGACCAATGTCTACTCCATTTGACAACGAAGTCATGAACAACAAAAAGGAAAGAGATGCCGTCAAGCAAAGTATCAACAAAATTGGATTTTATTTACATGACAATCAAAGATTACATTATATATAATGGAAATGACAAATTGCAAGTCTACAAATTTATTGAAGTTGAATAAGCTATTAAAATCATAAACAACAAGATTCTAAGCAAGAAAATAAGACATATTACTATAACAACTCAATTTTAGATTAATAAATACATCAAAATAATCAAATCATATACTTAAAATAATGCATTCAAACCATTAATTCCAAATAATATAATACTAAAATAAGTATCAATCTACACTTGTATACTCTAAACATAAGAAATATACAGATGAAAACAAGAAAATAAGGTAGAGTGGCATCCTACAAATATAATGTCGAATGAACTTATACCAAACCGCAGTTTATTGTAAAGGATTAACAATATCCCTATTTTGACACCAAAAAAAGGTAACTGTATATTTAAAAATGTCTCATCTGAATGACAAGTAGAGTACTGATCTAACTTGTGTTGAGATTTTTTTTCCATTTAAATTTTTGGGTTTACTTGTTTGCATACACGTCTACTAGGGCAGTTGGGTTTACTTCTATCAAACAATTCTTGGGGGCATTCTGTTAAACGAGTTCACATGCCTTGTCTATGCTTGCACATTTTGCATACATGTCTACCAGGGCAGTTGCAGCTACAACATCTGATACAATTCATCTTTCCTTTATTCCGAGATGGATGCCCACACCCCGTTCCAAAGCTCTAATTTTGGCACAGGCAGGGAGGATGTTGGTAGAGATTGTGGAATGTAGCTTTACACCTGCCAATTACATTTGACTGAAAGTTTCTAAATCCTTTTCAAGGAACGCATTTTGTGCAAATCATGCAATCATAGCATTCCACAAGACCACATTTCTTTGAGGCATCATGTCAAACTGTTCACTTGCCTTGTCTCTGCTTCCACATTTTGGATGCATATTTAGCAGAGAATTTCCAACTATAATATCTGACTCTAATGCCCCTTCCATCATGTTTGATGGATGTCCATACCCTGTTTCGAAGTTCCCATTGTCTGGCTACAGTAACCATTTGCATAAACAGAAGCCAATGAATCGCCTTCTATAGGAAAAATACCCACATCTCAGAATGATGGTGGCAGCATTATCAAACTTAAATCTCCAATGAAGCTCTGTTTCGAGTGGCAAGTTTGTTCTGTCATGGCGGTGGAGCAAGACATGTAGGGGAGAGGACCCAGTAGTTGAGCATGTTTCAATAGTTGTGATAGTAGTTGTTTATATAATGTTCAATATTTTTATCAATATGGGACTAATAGTTGTGACATGACTACCCATAATTAAACAAAATGTATTACTTTGATCTAAAAAACAACCAATCATGTGATGCCACATCAACGCTCAACTACCCATGATGTGAATGCACAAGTATTGGTCAACTACATCTTGACAAAAAGCATGCTGATGTGGCATCATATTTGATGATGTGGCCCTGAAACGAAAGCTGTAAGCAGGGGACTTGCCAAGTAAGCTGCTGTAAAAAATTGGAAGTGACTTGAAATTTCCACGTAGGATAATTAGACGAGCAAAGTTAGGGTGCTCAACTACTGGGTCCTCTCCCCTATGCAAAATAAAGACAGTCAAATGAAGACGAAGATAAAACTAACATGCACCATACTTTCACATGGGTGAATGTTATTTCAACAGAAACGAACAGCGAAAAAGAAAAGGGCCCACACCAGCCACCTAAGAGATCAAAGCTTAGTGTTTGCTAGTTAAACCCAACCGAAACTTATAGTTTACTGGCCTCCAATTGTTCAAACACCTGCCTTTGGCTAATGCAGATAGTCTTCTATTTGCATTAGCATGTTACTTTGGTTGTTTTCCAGGAATTATCATTCAATGATGCACTCTGTATGTGGGAGATAGTGTAGGTTGCAAATTTCAATGAAGCTGTGGCATGAGCATTTGAAAATAATTTCCTTGAGACACACACCCAAGAATATCAAGCCTCAGAAAAACTGAACAAGGACAGCGGCTTTTTGATCTTGCAGCTTCTTATTAGCAATCTCAGGACACCGGCTATTTGATCTTGCGGCTTTTTGAAACTC
>VDFB02290097.1:0-11451 GCA_007258455.2 Sequoia sempervirens
TGAATAACCCAAAAACATAGAGAGAGAGAGAGAGAATGAAGATAGAGAGACAACAAAGATATACTCATGCAAGCAATTTGAAAAAATAATATACAAATTTAGAAAGACTTAGGAGAAGAAGGCCATTGGATGAATGTGGAGTTCCTCAACCAAGAAAAGGTCTCAAGAGAAGAGGGTCATTGGATGAATGTGGAGTTACCTTGACCAAGAGAAGGTCTTAGGAGAAGAGGGTCATTAGATGAAGTGATCTACTCTAGATATTGTATATAGAAGTGAATTTGGTTCATAAGATAAGTTTATTGGATCAATTTTGTAGGATACAAGGTTGATCCATTCATTTCCATTATTTCTATGCGTATGAGGTAGATCATATGTGTTATTCCTTTGTGTATTATGATCTGACCCAAAATGAATAGAATAAATGTGTTCTTACTTCAATGAAACTTGATGAATATATCCTCCGATAAATATCAAAACATGAACCTCAATCATTGTGTTTATGGTTATCTCCAAAATTTCTCCTAAGGTCTCTCTAAGAGTCAAAATCTATAATTTATATGTTTCTAAACATTTTGGTTGTCTTTGTTGCACCTGCTCAAATTTTTTATTATTTCATATTTAATTGAAATTACACTTAGATGTCTATTATTTATAGTAATTCACTCTATGATGTTTCAAACTAGGCTTTTATTAGTTTAATCCGAAGTTTATGGATTTGTTGGTATGATGTGTCTAGATGTTTATTGTGTCTTTTATGTAAGCCCCTATCTTCATGTGAGGGATGAAATATACTTCAAAGTACAAATCAATATATGATAAATACTTTAATTTGAACTCATATCTTGGAGGCTTTAAAATTTCCATGGTTGGAGTTTCTCGAGCCAAGGGCTCATTGATGTCATTGGAAAGTTCTTTTGTTGACATGTGGATAAGAAAGCATTTGTAATTGGGATAAAAGGATTTCTTGGTTGCATGCTCCTTATTAAGTTATTGTTTGGTGTGTTGATTTATTGATGGATAGATGAGTGATGTGGATAATTGATTGATTTTTCCTTTATATCTATTTCACATCATCCACATTCTTCATAACCTAATTTAATTCACTTGTAAAATAACTTAAGGTTGCACTCCCAATTGAATTCTTCAATGATGTTATGGATGTCTTTTCACAAATGAAATACTCTCCCTTTTATATCTTAAATTTCAGGGAGTCACACCTTTTCCCTTCAATAGTTACAATTCTCATTATTGCATTTGAATACTAATAATCATTCAATTTTAGATAAGTTAATTTGTCCAAGAAGTACTTTGATAGACAACGTTTTTAACACTTTCATAATAAAGTAATTGTAAACACACATGGTGTAATCTTGTTGAAGACACGTCCAACATGAAGCAAACACATAGATACATGTAACACACAAAGTATAAATACACATAAGGCACAAAGCATGCACGTAAGTCATACTCATGAATGCACGCAAGTTAGACATGAATACATCAAAGTCGCAAAGTCGCATGAATACACATAAGTCACAAAGTATATACACAAAGTCACAAAGTATACATGTAGGTCACAAAGGGTACACATGAATACACATAAGTCACAAAGTATACCCATGAATAGACGTAAGTCACAAATTATACATGTAAGTCTCGTAAATACACATAAGTCACAAAAAATACTCACAAACACATGAATACACATAAATCGCAAGGTATACACATGAATACACATAATTCGACATTTAAGTCATGAAGTATACACTTGAATACTCGCAAGTCACAAAGTATACACTTGAATATATGTAAATCACAAAGTACATTCATGGATGCAAAGTATACACACAAGTCACAAATTTTTCACATGAATACACATATGTTGCAAAGTATACACTTGAATACACGTAAGTCACAGAGTACATTCATGGATACATGTAGGTCACAAAGTATTTGCATGAAGACACTTAAGTCATAAAGTATTCACATGAGTACGCGAGTCACAAAGTATACACATGGAAGGCACATGCATATAGAAATGCATTATTGGCCTACTTGAGAAGAAGGTTGAATAGTTAATTCTAATTGAATGGTGATTAAGGTAGGTATATCCTGTAGGCTGGCAAGAACATGCTTGGATACCAATTGTAATGTCCCCTTTTGGGATAACCCTAATTCTTGCCCTAGAATCGCAAGATTAATATAGTTAGGGTTGCAACTTAGCAATTAAATGCTTTAAGTTGGAAAAATATTGGTTTAGGTCATGCAATCATGTTATATAATATATCAAATATATATATATAATAAATGTCTTATCTATTTAAACAAAATACCTAACTATTTCAAATAATATAAACCACACGATATCCATAATGCACATTGGAAGTTGGATCATAATGGGACTTGGATGAGGAGCATGATAAGTCCACTCAAAGCTATCCATACCAAGCCCAAGATTGGATATACCATCCCTCTTGTCCCTTAAGTAGCACACATAATCATCCAACATGGGGTGGCGTACTTGACAGAAAAACTTGTATCTGCATTCCCTACCCTTATTGCCTTGTCCATCCCTCTTATGATTAAAACTCCTCAAATTCATCTCAACAACCAATCCATGTAGAGGTTGGGGAAAAAGGCTATCATGGGAGGCTTGTAGACATCCTCTCCCTAAGCCCAAGGGAAGATATCACCCCTTGGCTCCAGGTGGCAAACACACAGTCATCCACCATGGAATGGTGTACCTAGGAAGAAGTCTAGTATCTTCTCAACCTACTGGCATCTCCCTCATTCCTCCTTATGGTTGCTTGATGAGTAAAATAAATACAAACTATGATAATAACAAAATATTTCATTACATACAATAATCATGATAGAACATACCATAATAGTTATTAACACATGAGATGGCTATACAACAACGATCTCATGGAGGAGACATGACAAATACAAACTTACAAAATGTCAAATGTCAATGCACGGTTTTACCCAAGGTCCACCCCAAGTGCCTAGGCCAGACCCTGGGTGTACCCATAGGCTATCCTGAACCGTATTTTGCCAATTCAGTCAACTGTTCTACCAAACCCAACTTCTTAGGGTTAAATAAGTCTAACAAAAATAGTGCGAAACTGGCAAGGGGGGTAGAAACCATGATGATAATAAATTTCTCGTATGTACAAGCATGTTCACATAAGACATAATTCAAAGAGTGTATCCTCTTTCGTGAGCCTGCTACGAGAGATAACTTACCAGCTACACTAAGATTTCATATGAAAAACATCCAGATATATGACACAAAAAATCTATTAAAAAAACACTGTGCCTATTAAATATTCCTAAAAATGACTGAATTGTGATATGTGGCAAATTTTGCAAGTTTTGGAGCTTTATAAGCATGCAACTATGTGTAGTGAGTATCTTTCTCATTTTCATTTTCCCTGAGATTATTCTTCTTACACATACTTCTTTCTTGCATAATTGTAAATCAACCAGCTAGATATCCAATCATCAATCCTAGTATGTTTGTCCTTTGCTAATTCCTCTTCAAAAACAAATTAAGAACTTTCCTTACTGGTATTTCTAGCATTGTCCGATTCTTCTGGTTGGTGACTCTTCACTTAAGTAGTTGAGGGCTTCTCATATAAACCCTTCTCTCCTCCATCTATTACATTTTCCCCATCTGATATCCAGCCACCTTTACCATCGAGACAAGCAATCCCTCCTCTTCTAATAGCTATTCCATTACCCAGTGAAAACATTAAAAGAATCTCTAAATTTGCACAGTTTTAAGAGATCTAGAAATTGACTATACCCCACAAAACTCAAAAACACACATTAGATGTAAGATATTTTCATATGTGGTCTAGCTATATTGAAATCTCAGTGTGACTTGTGATCTACAAATCTTGAGATTCACACCTTTCAAAGGCTTCTATTTTCTTTTGGGTAAGTGGAATAAAATTATGTGTAGATCAAGGAGAAAAATGAAAGCAATGTTGGGTGGATCTGATGGCTGGAAGGATACTGGATGAATTATCCCTCTATTGGGTAATGCTTTCTTCACTTCTATTAAAGCTGGTAATACATGTGATAGAGATTCTTTCACACTTTCCAAATGCGTTTTTTCTTTCATCTGTTTCATTCAGACACAAAAGAATGAAAAGAACAAATCCCATAATACAGAGATGTTAGCTAGAAAACATTCCGGCAATTGGTTTTCACTTTCCACATGAAAGCCTTTACTGAGTTGCAGATTCAAAGCTGTCCATGCTCAAATCCAGACATGAACCACAAAGCTTACGCGCTTTAGCAAATGAGAACATGGTTGAAGCACTTTACTACCCAACCACAAAGCTTACGCTTCCCTGGAATTCTTCCAACTTGAAGAATACCCAACCCTACATGGAAATTTAAGCAAGAGAACAATCTCAAGGTGGAATTTGGTGTGTGCCCATACATCAACATGCATTTCTATCTACAAGTTAGAAAAGAGAATGCAAGATCTATGCTAGGAATGGCAGATAGTGTCATCACATTGTCCATACATACATAATGAATTGAATTGCTTGGCCAAGCATAATAATAATGTTGCAACAACAAACAATAGGTTTTGGTAAAGCAAACCTATACTCTTTGAACTCCATCTCGGCACCCATCCTGGAAGGTAACTTTCAACATCAAGTTATCTCATAACAACTAACTACCCTCTAGCAGCATCTACCCTTAGGTGCTCTAGTCTACGAGGTGTTGTTTTATTCAATTTATAATTCATAAATAAATCTAATAGAAACTGATCAAACATTATCCATCCATTTAAAGAACATGTCAAAAGATTACTTTCATTGCATCTAAGTATCCATTCAAGAATGAAGTAAAATAGGAAACAAAAGAAGGTATGTCACAAGTATGTGTATGTACGTAGACAGAGGTCTACATGCATATGCATATATGTGCCTACTTAAGTTATAAATTTGTGCATACATTCTGAATTTAAAAACCAATAGATCAAATTTCTATCATTCAACTAATGTTTTAGAATATCATATAGTCAATCAGTTTACATGAAGTATGAATTTTAAGAACAAATCTGATTGAACAGTTTTCCACATACTATTTGTCATTTGTATCAACCATGCTATGATAACAAACTATTATATTGTAATCACACAGTTACTATTTAAAATAATGATGTTGTCTACAACTAAAAATCATAGTTTATAACAAAATAATGTTGTTTACAATGATCACATACTATTTATAATAGAACGATGTTGTTTCCAACTAAACGGTTATAGAACTATGTTGTTTCTAACTAAATAGATACAAAAAAATGTTGTTTTCTTATAATACATTCAATGTTTATAATGTAAAACAATGTTGTTTCAGCTAAACAATTACAAATTTATGTTGTTTCAAGCTATCAATTACTGAACAATGTTGTTTCAAGCTAAACAATTACAAAACAATGTTGTTTCAAGCTAAATAATTATAGAACGATGTTTTGCAAGTAAAACGTTCCTAGTTTATAACAAAATGGTGTCATTCACAACAAAACAATCACTGCTTATACTAATACAATGTTGTTTACAACTAAATAGTTATAGTTCATAATGAAACGATGCAGTTGCAATAGTTTATAGTTACAACTCCAAGTTTCCATTGCTTCATTAATCTAAGCTTTTCATTCTAAATAGTTGTATATAAACGTTCAGGTAAAAAGGATAACCGAATGAAGCTATCATTAACTTTAAAAATGTATGTAAAAATAATAATAAGCTTGAACAACATGCTAATTGTTTATCGAAAATGATAAAATGTTCAAAATCAAGAATAGATCTCTTTTAGGATCAGGTTGAAAACCCTCATTCAATATTAACATACATACTCATGTCATTCTAAGAACAACCCACAGTCGTTGACTATTGTTCAATACAGGGTGGTCGTGGTCATAGCCTAGAATGCCTATCCTTGGCTAGTAGATATTTGTCCCAAGGATGTTTGGGTTTCGTTCGTAATGAACGATGGTTTACAATACTGAACATGCAAGCAATTAAGAGAACAACTTAATCGTTTAGCCTCTATCCTCTAAGGACTAGGCAACATGAAACCATACAAACCCTATGATATACAGATACTTGAAACTGCAAGGAAATAACAAAAATAACATATTACAATAAGGGTGACATAAGTCCATCATCGCCCATGGTGATGAGGCATCCTAGATTATCTGATGGTGTATCCTTCGATCCCAAGATCGAAGGTGATGGCTTCACACCAAATGAGCGACCATCACAGGGATAACAATAAGCAAAGAAAAATGTTTATCATAATATCATGTGAGAGATTCAACCTACCCATAAAGGGTGGCATCGATTTATAAAACACAACGCTCTATTCACAGGCCTATCGGGATTTCCCCGATAGCCCTATGAAGAGCTATCTAAATAACATACATGCAAATTAAGCACAAGGTCAACAACATCTAAATCTTACAAGGTATTAAATAGTCAGCCTTACAAGCTCTAGGCGATACATGCACATGTAAATCTGAGCATAGGAAAACTAGCAAAGCCATGCTTTTAAACAATAAATACACTCAAGTATCATTTGCACAAGAAGTTCGATGATCGGGATTCATTCAAATCAACGAAATCGACATAGTAACGTTTCAGTCTATGCATAGCTAATAGGTAAAAAAATTTAACAGTGAAATGAAAAGCAATACTTTTAATGAAAATCATCCAAATACCTCTTAAAACGAGGATTTCCTTCAGCTTTTTCCTCAATGCTTCGTACAACCACCCAATCATTGTGAGTTTGTGTCGATATCCCCCCTCCAAAATAACAACTTTCTTTGTTTTTACTGCACTCCACTAAGGGCTATTTTCGAATGATAATCAACATTGATTATTTTGCTGCCCCACTCTCATAATTCGAATATTGCCAAGTAATGTCAATGGCAGTCCATGACCTTCATGGGATTTCCTCATGATTTTTATTTAGATTCTAATAGTCTGATATTGATAGTATCGATTATCAAATTCAATTGTTAAGAAATATAAATATGTATATGTATATGTATATATGTATATATATATACTATATATATATGACATTCATTCACATTCACTTATATTTGTTCTTTGATTTATATATATATGTATTCACATATATATATACATACATGTAAATATATATATATACACATATATATATACATATATATATATATACATACATATATATATATATATATAGATTATTTGTTTGAAGAGGTTTATGTGTTCCATATGCCAACATTTAATTAAATAAAAGAACTTTTATTTCTTTTCGGGCATCAATACATATAAACAAAAAGGGACTTTTACTTAATTTCATATAATGAAATTCTTATCCTTTTTAATCATACTTTAGAATATGTACTATCATTTTCCTCTAATTCTCAAAACACCAAAATTAAAGTAAACAATTTAAACATGAAATCATGGGTTTACTTTTTCTACAAGCCATTCATTTTCAATCATTGGAATAATTCAATTCATGCAATTAAGTTCTTCTATATGCCAAAAAGTTGAAATGCAAGTCATCATGCCATTTGTTGTGTGTGCACCCAGATTCCATCTAGCTTACCATTCAATCCAACTAAACAATCCTACTTCAACCTGTCATCTTGCAACTGCACACACTTGCACTTGCCAAGATTCATCAGTAACATTCAAATCATAATAATATATATAAGATAATTCAAAAGATCACATAGTCAAGGACAATCAACTTCTTTCAATCTTTTCAAAAATATCAAAATTTCCACTCACATATTGAATTTCCTCAATAATTCAATTTATCATATTATAATTAAAAATGCAATAAATTTGGGTTATAACACAACTGAGCCCCAACTCTCCCTCTGCACCGCAGCTGAAAAAGAGAAAAGTGAGTGAGAAGGGAGGAGAGGGTGAAACACAAAAGGAGACAGATGATCAACCACCCCTTGGTTTCGAGCTATTGCATGGTTTGGATGAGCCCTTGAAGCAAAAATATACTTTAGGGGTATCCATTGCTGAGAAAATGGGCTACAAACGCAATGGTTTGGGCTCGCAAGGACAGGGCATGTGGAGGCTACCTGAAATGACCTATAGGAAGCCCCATGTCAAGTTAGGCCTGGGAGCTAATGAAGGATCCCTAAGACATTCAAGAGTAGGAGAGGCAGTTCAATTTATGACAACATTGAAACTTCCCATTCAAACTTTATCATCCATGGTTTTAATGCAGCTACCTCCCATTCTTACACAAGCACCCCTGACCACTGAACATGAGGTAGTCTCTCTCCTCCTCCTCTCTCTCTTACATCTTCTTTATATGTCCCTTTAGTTACTCTCACTGTCTTCTCCACGGTCACTACCCTCACATCCACCGTGATTGTGCCACTTTACACCTCTCCACCTCCATCTACCATGCAAGTATCTAGTATGACACAATCTCCACCCACCCCTCTCCACAGAATCCCATCATTCTCATCTTCCACATTTCTCATCAGCCAACTCGTTCCCAGAGGAACAACATTCGCTGCTTCACAGCAGCAAGTGACCATTCCTTTCGAGCTGCCATAAGGATTCCCCTTCGCAAGGGAGGTTATTCAATCTCAAGAGAAGTTCCATCAATAGTGGGAGACTACAAAGAAAGCTTGAGAGGCCCGAGTAGAGAAAAGAAGAACAAAGGAAACCATGGCTCTAATAATGCCGCATACGTAGACCATTATGATCATGAGCACTAAGCTCTAATGATCACCCACAGAACACCCATGACAACTAAGCCCCAAGGACAAATGTTGCCTATAAACTACTTAACCGATACCATTGGGTTGAACCTTAGCCAGGCGAGGCTGGTGGACAAAGTGGAACTCATGAAGGAAATGTAAAAGGTCATCACAATGGACTACATCAAGTCTCGTTGTCGACTGGAGAAGGATCAGAAGATCACAAAAATGAAGGCCATTATTGATCGTTATAAGGCAGAAGTTAGAGCTAAAGATGCATACCTCACAAGGATGAGAGCCAATCTGTAGAGTCGTTTCACCACTGAAAGCTTCCAAATGGAAGTTAATCAAAGAAACTAGCTGTAAATATATGTAGCTAAATTGAAGGTTGAGTTAGAGGACGAAGAAAGCAAAGGAAGCGGTGGAAAGTTAGCTACAACAAAAGGAAGTTGAGTTAGTGCAGGCCCAAAAGAGCCTTTCAAATATCATGAGCACACAACAACAAATGCAACAAGAATCCTAGGCCAAGGATTGAGGGATTCAATAGTTGAAGCAAGACCTTGTCGGCTGCTCTCAAATCGCAGGCGTTCTCCCAATGGTTCAACAATTGTATGTATCTTATTGGGAAAGGATAAAAAATGTGGTTTCACACTTGAAGCCAACACTCAAATTCATCGCTAACTCATAATTATTGAGCACTCAAGTAAGCACATCTATGTAGCAAACCATCGCCTTCATCTCCCCAAAGGTCAAAGATTCATAACTTCTAGTGCAAAAGCTATATAACGTAACAAAAGAAACACTCTAGGTAGTAGGAGTGATCAGCTAAAGGCAGGTGACTAGCAAGGTTAATGAATTCTTGAGCTACAAGGCAACCAAAAAATATAAGGCATATTTGGATGTCTTGGAGCGAGTTCTCTAAGGTAGGAAGGGAGACATTGAACATTTGGTCTGATTAGGACTCTCCTCCTTGTTCCTCCTAGATAACACAGTCCTCTCCGAAGATGAGATTAAGGTACTGTTGGTCGTAGAATGATCAAACAGTGTTTGCAGACTTGACCTAGGAACCGAGCATCTCCAAGGTGGAGGCTATTTTGTAGACCCTTGCACAACTCAAGTTCCAATTAAGGGTGGTTGTGCAAAGCTTAAGCAATGTCTCCTTTATGGAGATTATAGATTTAGACAAAAAAAATATGCTTTAAAAAAGAAAGCTCGGCCTTCTAAGGAAGAATGGGCGCCTCTAAATTTGCCCTCCAAAAGTTGTGAGTATCACAAACTTTCCCTTTTTGTAGCTTTGCTTCTTTTTGTGTGTTCCAAATATTTTGGGTTCTCTATGCGCAAGCGAATTCCCCTGTAAGTCACCAGAACTGTGGATCAGATCCACACTTTTGAGTTATGTGCCTTAGCACCTTGTTGGACGTGGTTGTATAAGTCAGGTGTCCAACTCTAGCCTTCTCTTTATTTCAAGGCCTTACCAGGATTCACTTTATGTATGATCTTCCCTCGCTAGTGACACATGGTGTTGTTGTGCTCACCCACTGCAAATAGTGTTCAACTATCTTTTAAGACAATGCCAAGGCACCACATGGTGGCACCAATGTTGTCAGCTCATTAAAGTGGGCGGATTCAAAAGGTTAGGCATCAACCCTCACATGGCATTGCTACATGTTTCAAAGAGAAAAGAGTCCCCTTCATGGGAAAATCACGCGCCACCAATTGGAACGCCACAAATAGTCCAAGTGGGGCACGCGTCAGCATCAGGAAGTCATCAAGCGTTAAGGTAATGCCATACTTGTGATTTGCAAATCGTATATGTGTGCGTGTTGAAACATTTCCAAGATTCGATTCTATTGCTAAGGCTTCATTATGGAAGTGAGTGGGAAACTCAAGGTGTTTTTAGGGCTCTAGGTGTCATGTTTTCTGAACCTCGAGAGTCCTAGCCATATAGAACAATGACACCTATATACTCAGGGTTGTTATCTTTTGAAGGGGCTCTCTAAGCAAGGATTTTGTTTACTGTTTTCTCAGCGAGAATACCATTATAATTTTTAGTTTGGAATAGAGATAGCAGTAGTTTTTTCTTTCATTTTCAAAGACCTTAGCAAGTTCCCCTCGCGGGAAGGATTGAATATTTTGTATTGTGCCTTTAGGCCTTTGTAATTTGTTCTCCACCCAACAATGAAGAGGATGTGGTGTTCTCAGGTCATTAGTAGTGGATATCAAAAAGTGTTTATGACATATCTTCTAGTTTTATTTTTTAGTTTTTCTTAGCTCTTCTCAACATTTGTCTCTAAAGAAGTTGAAGTGCCAACTTCTAAAATCTCATAGGTTGTTTCACATAACAAAATTAAGTCTCATGTCTATGAAACTTCCGCTATGACGCTTGTTTTCTATTTAAGGTTTTAAGCATCAACAATATAATTAACAAAATAAATATTTTATTTATTTTTAAGGAATGTGCAAACTAAATAAATTAAATAATTTATTTAATTTTGGAGAAATAATTAGCTAACTAAATAATTAAGAAACTAATGCTCAAGATTTCTAGATAAACTATGTGAATCTTGAGCATTAATAACCATGGACTGTGAAAACAAAATGTTATTAATTAAAAAATTATTTAATTAATGGAGGGAAATGGATTAATTACATGGAGAGACGTCTTACAATGCCATTCTCTGTGTTTAGAAAAACTC
>VDFB02290098.1:0-45403 GCA_007258455.2 Sequoia sempervirens
TGGGAACGGTCCGCCATCCCCGGGGACGGCTAGCCCGCGTATATGGACTGCCCAGAAAATAAAATAACATTAAATCGTGGTTTTTTAAACATTTTATATTGCTTATAATTCTGACGTGGGCCCACAACAAGTAAAGGCGAATGAATAAAGTCCATAAACAAAAAATTAAATGAAACTTTAAAGTTTCAAAACATTGAAATGTTCTTTGTTTTGGCTCTCACGGCAAGAGCAGGCTACGGCAAAGGGCGACGACTCCCAGCTCACACAGCAAACAAAAATCTGTCTCAGACTCTCAGCATCATTTTTTTACCATTTTACTCCTGCGTTTGGGCATTTGACAGAGGCGTTTTTGCATTTTAAGGACGCATGAAACAAATTTCTCAAGTTTTTGTTTTACACGCCTAGGGTAAAGTCGTGGCTGGGCACCTCTATTTGACTGCGTTTTCTCCACTCAAGCTGCATTTTGTTTGTATTTTGGATGCCTTGAGGAGCTGGGAGCTGCACTTAGTTCCATTTCCTACCACTTTCAGGTTTGAGATTAAATTTAAATAATTTTTTTGCTTCTGTATTATCTTTATCAGTTTTTTAATTTTTGCTTAATGCTTTTAGTTTTATTTTCATTTAAATGATTTTGTATCATTTTTACAAAATTACAGATTTTCAACCAGCATACAAACTTCATATTTTAAAAAAATAAAGAAAAATTCAAAAAAGCCATACAAATTTCAAAATGAGCAGCAACAGCAATGGCAGTGACAATGGCAGTGACAGTCATGAGGGTGAGGGTAGTGAGAGTGAAAATGAAATTCAAAGAATGTCAATAGACCCGTCTTCTACCTCTGAAAATCCAACCCCTGCTTCTTCAGACTATTTTGCATGCCCTATACCCTCTCTTCAAAGGTTTGCAAAAGGCCCTTTCAACCGCAACAAACCATTGCGTCAGTTTGCCACAGATGTGACTATCAACAAGCAAAAAAATTCAGGGGGCAGCAAGAAATGGCTTTGTCATGTTTGTAAAACTCATTACCATGGGAGCTATACTAGGATTAGAGGCCATCTAGTGGGTGACTGTGGAAAGGGTGTTAGAGTATGTACATCAATAACATTGGAGCAGCAGCTTCAATTTGCAAAGTTGGCTGGATGCAGTGATGACCAAATCATTACCATTCAAAATAAAAAACGACCATTAGCTGATTTGCAAGGCTCTTCCAATATATCAGTTTCAGAGAATTGTGATAGAGGGAAGAAGAAAGCAAGTGAGAAAACTTCAATCATGGGGTTGATGAATTCACAAAAACGAGAGCAAGCTGATGATGCAGTGGCCAAATTCTTTTATGCTCATGCTCTTCCATTTCATTTGGCAAGGTCACCTTATTTCAAAACTATGGTAAAAGAAATATTGTCAGTTGGACCCTCTTATGCCCCCCCTGGAGAAAATAGATTGCGTACCTCCCTCCTTGACAAACAATATTCAAAAGCTACCTTGTTGATGGAGGAGATGAGGCAAACATGGCTTAGGACTGGTTGTTCCATTGTCATGGATGGGTGGACTAATATTCGACATAGGCCACTCATTAATGTTATTGTTACATGCCCTGCTGGTTCATACTTTCTTCGAGCTGTTGATTGTTCTGGGAAGCGTAAGGATGCTGATTTTCAGCTTGGCATTTTGAGGGAGGCTGTAGAGGAGGTTGGGCCTTCTAATGTTGTGCAGGTTGTGACAGATTCAGCTCGTGTTTGTAAGCTAGTAGGTTTGATGGTTGAGAATGCTTACAAACATATTTTCTGGACTCCATGTTGTGTACATGCTTTGAATAATGCTTTGAAAGACATTGGAAAAATAGATTGGGTGAGGGCAGCAGTTGTAGAGGCTAGAGGCATACAAATGTTTGTATGCAACCATCACACTTCACACGCACTATTTCGGTCTTATTCAAAGAAAGAATTCCTCAAACCAGTTGAGACTAGATATGCTAGCTACTATATTTTGCTGGAGAGGATGTTGGAGGTCCAAGATGCTCTACAAGCCATGGTTGTTTGTGCAGATTGGAAAAAGTGGAATCTGTCGAAGACAAATGAAGGCAAGGAAGTGAGAGATAGAGTACTTAATGAAACTTGGTGGGCCACTATCAAGTAAGAAATCTGAAAATTTAAATTGTTTTTGAAATTTTGAATTTGTTACACTTTGTTTTACTTTGTAGTTTGTATTTTAAAAGTTCTAATATTTAAATTTAATTTGTTGCTTGTAGGTATATTTGCTCTTTCATATCACCAGCTGTGAGGGTAATCCGGTATGCAAATACAGACTCTCCTAGCTTGGGAGAGATATATGAGACTTTTGATAGCATGCTTGACCAAATGAAGCAAGCTATTTGTCAAAAGGAACCTGAGTTGAGATTTTATGAGGACCATATTAGGCCTATTGTGACAAAGAGGTAGAACACAATGAATACCCCTCTTCATATGCTTGCCTATTCTCTTAATCCGAAGTGGTATGTACCTAGACCTGGCCGAATGCTTCCTTCTGAGGATGACGAGGTGATAGAGGGGCTTACAACAGCCCTTCGTAAAATATATACCAATGAGCTAGCAACCATTATTAGAGAGCAGTGGCTTATGTTTGCTGATCTTCAGGGTCCTACATTCAGCAAACCAGAGGCTAGGACAGATAGGGCCACCATTGCACAAAACAACCCCACTGGATGGTGGAAATTTCATGGGAAGGACACACCGGATTTGAAACAACTTGCCATTCGTTTGCTCTCACAGATTGCTAGTTCCTCTGCTGCAGAGAGGAATTGGTCCACCTATGGCTTCATCCACTCCATTAAGAGGAACAGGCTTACTTCAAAACGAGCTGAGAAATTAGTTGCAGTTCATAGTGCCTTGAGACTTCAGGACCGTCAGACTACTGAGTATCGGCAGACTCCAGCAGCACGATGGGATGTAGATCCTGAGGACGTTAGGCAAATTGATGAGGATGAGGTGCAACCAGGATTGGTCGGACTACCATTGGATGATCCACTCTTGCCAGAAGATGATAGTGACTCAGATAGTTCTGAGTCTTTTGATATTCATAGCCCGAATGAGGCTTAATTTCATAGACTGTTGGACAATGTATTTAGTATTTTGATTTTCATGTTTGAACTTTGAGACTTTTGGATGCATGTTTGAAACATTTGGATATTGATAGACCATGGTTTTATTTATGTTTGATATTGCTGTGATAAATTTTATAATGCTTTAAAGTTTAAAGTTTAATGACATTTATCATGTTCATATGTTGTTATGCTACTACTCTTGTGATTTATTTATATATTGATATTGTTGTTATCAATTATTAATTTATTGACATATATCTCTCTCTTTCCCTCTCTCTGTCTATAATATATTAATAATTTTTGAAAAAATCATATATATATATGTAATTTGTATGTCGCCGTCCCCTATCGTCCCCTAAAAATTTTCCCCTAGGAAATGTCCCGGAAACGCGTCCCTAGCCGTCCCCCCGTCCCTCATTCCCAAAAAGGCCGCGGGAACACAGATCTTTGTAATTGCCCACCACTGGATAAGTGGAAGAAGCTTGCTCTTTATTTTAAAATTTGTATAACCTTTCCCACTAAAAAGTGGAAGTGCCATCGTAATTCCCGCTAGATAAGTGGATGTTTACTTTATTTATTGCAAACCATAGTAGCCAGATACGCCCCTGCCCCTCCCCGGGCGCACGTATCCCCGTATCCAATACGGATACGGGTACGATACATCGTAGATACACGTTGGATACCGTACCCACACCCAAAATATCTTGATTTTCCAGCCGTACCGGATACTTTGTGATTTGATTTTCAAAATATCTGACATGAATCTTCCTAAACTTAATCTTAAAAAACTTCAATCGTGCAATTTTCTTTCTGTTTTGTATAAACAAAGCCTACACCAAATGAGGAAGACAACTGAAATGTTTTTCTATTTCAACGATCCATTTTTCTAGGTCTTCTTCCAATGCAACTCTACTATTTTTTTGGCATTTTAATTTTTATAGATTTAAAAAAGTTAATTGTTTATAGTTTTATATTTATATTTAATATTTATATTATGTTGTTTAAACATTAGAAATTTTGAAAAAATTAAAATTTATTATTTAAATATAAATTTAATTGTTTATTCTTTACTAAATTATTAATGTTTAAATCTTAATATTATTTAATTTATATTTACTTATTTTCTTTTAAAGTAATGAAAATCTCCTCTAATAACTTAGAAAATATACGTGTATGTGTTTTTTATGAATGTCGTATCTAGCCGTATCCATATTGGGGGTCCTAAAAACTGGACGTATCCATGTCCAAAACCGTATCCATATTTGTATCCGTATCCACTTGGGCTGGGGATTTATACATGCAGAACAGCACCAGATGCTAAGACCATGGGAGATGAGTTGGATAAACTTGGTCTCAAGCCTTAAAACGAGAGACAATCTTATGACCCTCATGGTGTCTTCATTGACCGACTGGAGAAGAACTATGATCATTTACCCGCTCTTGAAGATTTTTGGGCAAATTGCAGAGATGAGTTCGAGGTGCAGAGGCGTAGTTACAGCAGGCTCACTCTTCATCAGATGAAAGACTACTTATCAGAGGATACTAAGGGATTATCTGATGATGATGAAGATGTGCTTCTCCCAATGTATGCTCGGAAGTTAATTGAAGAGCAGCCTCTTCCACAGGTCAATTGGGCCAATAAAGAATCTCTCTCAATTGAAGAAAGGACAAAACAAGTCCTCGAGCACAGCAAAGTTTTCCTAGTTCTCAAGAGGAAAAACTCCATTCCAATAGCAGAGCCACCAAGGACACAATCATCACTTCCCTCTTCTTCCAGAGCACAGTCGAAAGGGAAAGGTGTAAGTCAGTCTCAAGAAAGTGTGAAGGGTAGCAAATCAACTAAAAACATAAGAAGAAGGTTAGACTTCTCAGGTATAGTCATACAGGAGCAGCCAACAGTTGAAGCAAAAGCTCCTCCAAAAGAGCCCATACCTCAGAAGGAAACAAAAGAAGAGCCCTTAACACATTATCCTATACCATTGACAAGGTCTTCACCAATCCACATCAACCTAGATATTGAAGAAGACAAAGAAGTTGCAATTGTACCTCCCAAGGAAGTTAGTAAAGATACTACCGTGTCTTGGCTTGAGAGCTCCTTGGGAAGGGTAAGAAGAAGGCCTTCATATCAGGTGGATTTTGATGACCTTGACAACATCTATCAAGAACCGCCTAAGAACAAAGCAAAGAAGCAAGTTCATTTTGAGAGGAATCCTGATGATGAGATGATCATGGAGACTACTACACCTCCTGAGGATAAAAACATAGATGAAGTGGATATGGATGACTTCGTGATGGTCAAGGCTAATCTTGGTAAAAACACCAAACATGCGGATGTCAGTTTGTTTAGAGTTGTGTCTGAAAGCCTTCAAGAAAGAGTGCTCAAGGATGGAAAAGACAAAGCAGCCCTCAAGGCTGAAATACAGCAACTCGGGCTTTATATTTCTAACCTTGTCCATGGCTCTTCACAGGCTACTCAGTTGCTGCCCCAGGTTTTAGAAACACCAGCTGATCATTATCATTTCAGACAGTTGGTAATATGTGGGAAGGAAACTCAAGAGTGGATCGAGAGTTTCATCGTCAGAGGAAAGGAGATCTTAGCACAGATGTTTTAGTTGAGAGACAACGCTCATGCGCTACGTCAAGGTATTCAAGGGTTTGAACAGTCAATGGCTGAAAAGAAACCAAGGCACGAAATCATAATTGCAGATTTAGATACAGCCTATGGTTCAATGGTTTCAAAAGAACACAAAAGGAAAATCCTTGCTTGGAGAGAGCGTCATGTCTTCATGATTAAAACGTATGAGAGGATATCCGAGGAGTTTATTGCTTACAGACAAAGGGTGATCGAAGCTCTTCTTTTCATCAATGAGTTTGTTACAAAGATTCCTTCCCGACACAGTCTTGAAGATGGTTCCTATATCGAGCTTGATGAAGTACAAACTCAATTTCAGAGTGTTGTTCGCAACTATGATGGCAGCAATTCAGTTGATGGTAGAATGAACCACATTTCCATGATGTCAACAAAGTTCGAAAAAGCGGCCAATGAGGTCGAAGATTTCCTGAAATCAATTGCAGATGGAGAAGATATCTTAGAAAAGCGCAACTTTGCTATTGATGGTATAGATGCACCTAATCGAGACACAGTTTCCTGCTTTTTAGCGGATGTGATTGAGACTTAAAGTGGCTTTCATCTAGAAGCTTTCTTTCCGCTTTCTTTCTATTCTTGGAACAATTCTTATCCATTCTTTGTAGAAGAGAAAGAAGATAAATTGTAATAGTTGGCACTTCCAACTTTTCCTGCTTTCTTAGGTGTTAGATGTTATCTTCTTTTAGATTTAAAAATAAAGCTTGCTTGTTGAGCAAGCCCTAGTTGTAAAAGCAAGGAGCTTTTAAGGTTCCCTACTCCTCTGCTTGCCTATAAATAAGAGTCGTCTTGCTCATTTATTCTTTAACCATGCTAGTGATAACAAAATGATGAGCCTATAGTGCCTTCTATTTGTTATTCAGTGTTGTTCAATTGTGTTTATGATAGCGAATTGTTGAGTCTCTTTTAGCCAGCAAGTAGTTGTTGTAATTGTTGTTCCTTTTGTGTAAGAACAAGATTGCAAGCCTCTTTAGCTGCAATTTCTTGTTCCGTGCATGTGTTTAGTATAATCTTTGTTCCAAAAATTTGAGAAATAAAGTCTTGAGCCTCCTTTGCCTCAATATAATGTCTCAAGTTTCCATCTATCATGTTACGCTTATACGATCTTAAATTTCAGCTTGCATTGAAAGTTAGTAGATGTATGTTGAGAGGAGAGTTTATCTAAGTGCGTTTATTATGTTATGCTTATGTGATTTTAATTTCAGCTTACATTGAAAGTAAGTAGATGTATGTTGAGAAAGAGTTTATTTGAGCACTTTGTCAGAGAATCAAACCTTGTTCATTTCTAATTCTCTTGCTCTATGTATTACTTGAGAAATTAGAAACGTCTTTAGCGTAGGTTAGTCGTAGTTGGAATTCTTAATCAGAAAACCTCAGCTACAGCGCTTTGAGTTTTATAAACCTTGTGCTCTTAGCTGATCAAAAAGATAGGCAACTTAGTTTTAGTTTACTTTCTTAAGCATCATCAGCAAGAGGGAACTTCCCCTCCTAATTTGAAGAGCAATTTATCTGTGCATAGCTGTCCGTTTCAAATTCACATTCCAGAGGTGCAAATTTAAACACCAACACAACTGCTGAAAACTCATTGTAGAGGTTTCTAGATACCTCCACTTGTAGAGATCTCTTGTTTCTCCTTATCCTTTTGTTTATATTTTGTAAACATCATTAGATATCCCCTTTTAAAATCAGGATCACTCATAGCATCATACAATTTTGTATCAATTCATACGTGGATCCAAAAGCCATGAATTCATAGGTTAGTCGTAAGTTGGAATTCTTAATCAGAAAACCTCAGCTACAGCGCTTTGAGTTTTATAAACCTTGTGCTCTTAGCTGATCAAAAAGATAGGCAACTTAGTTTTAGTTTACTTTCTTAAGCATCATCAGCAAGAGGGAACTTCCCCTCCTAATTTGAAGAGCAATTTATCTGTGCATAGCTGTCCGTTTCAAATGAACATTCCAGAGGTGCGAATTTAAACGCCAACACAACTGCTGAAAACTCATTGTAGAGGTTTCTAGATACCTCACTTGTAGAGATCTCTTGTTTCTCCTTATCCTTTTGCTTATATTTTGTAAACATCATTAGATATCCCCTTTTAAAATCAAGATCACTCATAGCATCATACAATTTTTGAATCAATTCATACATGGATCTGTCAAAAGCCATAATTTCTTCGTTCTAAATTTCAATGACTCACCCAACAGGATGGCAGGAAAACACTCTAATACCACTGTAATGAGCCTAGCCCAAGCTAACTCAAAAACTCTTCTTTTGCTGCCTTTGGAATTTTGTCAAACAGTTGGTGTGCAAGCTGATATAGACTAATAAGAACTTCTAATAGATTTGTTTTCACTTTCTTGTTACCAATGATGTTTCTTTGAATGTTTCCAATGGTATCAATGATTGCCAATGACTACTATGAATGTTTCTAAGATGAAATGCAATTGTTTTAATGTACTTTTGATGCATATAGATGACTGAAACTACTTGCAATATGCAGCTACAGCAACTAGAAATTATGACAAACACTTTGGATGCAACCTAAGATGGCATTTATGTACTTACAACCAAGTGGCATTAATACAAACACTTGGTATGCAATATTATAACATTATTTATGCCAAAAAAGAGAACCTACAACCAATTGACATTTTGTCAAACAATTGGCATTCAAACTAATAAGCTAATCATGAATGATAATAACATATTCAATTACAAAGTGCCAACAGCCAAGGCCCAAACCTTAATATCTTTTTATGGAACCTTACACTAACAAACATAACCTAGGTCGATCTTAAGAGGTGAAAAAAATGGCGTCGGCAAGGAGGAGGCGTTTGGGTCTACAACCAAGGGAGTTTCAGGATTTTTGGCCAAGGGAGCGGAACAGATATAACACCCAGCAGTTTCCGAGGTCATGGAGCAAACCGAAATGGGCTCGGGAGGATCAGAACAGGGCGACCTTTGCAGGATTTTCTAGAAGGGACTTTGGTTGGAGGAATAAGGGATTTGGGAAACCCAGATCGGTGGCGAAAGGGCCTGATGCAAGTCGCGGAAACGCCTCCCAAAGCCCCAAATCGGATTGGCAACGCGTCCGGGAAAAGGAATGGCGACCGAAGAAAATCCCTCGAGGAGCTGAACCAACCAAGTCTAACGATTCTCACCTGGCGGCTGCGAAGATCTCTTTCTTCCTTGATAACAAGAGTTGGAACGACTCGGTGTCTTTCCTAAGGGACAGAGGCTTGTTTTTGAAGTGGATTGGTGACTGGCCTGTAGTCAGCCGTGTAAGGAACTGGTGCGAAGAGAACTGGCCCTTTAAAGTGGATTTGAAGACGATGCCTAATGGGTTTTTTCTGGCTATCATGGAAGACAATAAAAATAAGAACTGGGTCCTTAATAATGGGCCTTTTTTCATGGGGGGAAGAGGATTGTATGCAAGAGACTGGGAGCCGAATTTTAACCCTCTCAAGGCTCATTTGGAGCTTGTTCCCATATGGCTGAGACTCTACAACCTGCCGAGAGAATACTGGAACGAAGAAACCTTCCGCACCATCGGTAACAAGCTAGGCTTCTATATCAAATCTGACGAAGCTATTGAGAAAAAGGATTTTAGCACCTATGCCAGAATTTGCATCAACTGGAAGCCGCATTTCAAACTACCAACTAGCATTGAAATCATTTCAAACGCTGGATGCTGGGTTCAACAGCTGGAAATGGAGGATTTTGTTGATCATTGCAAAGCCTGTAATAAGAATGGTCATTCAGCTGAAGATTGTATCATTGGCCCCAAAGGAAAAAGGGTGGAATTTTCCCTTGAGGATGCTACGGCTGGATTCAGGGAAAGCGAGAGGATAACCCAAGAACAGAAGGATATGACTGTTGAGGCTTCACCCTCTTTGACAATGTATTCGAATCATTTGGAGAAGGCAAAACCAAATGCGTCTATAAAAATCGCTGATTGTGATGCAAACCTTCAGGTCAACAGCCAGATTGTTGTTACAAATCTAATGGAAGTGGCTATTGACAAGATGGAAAAAGTCATAGAGACTTTTGAGGGGGTTAACAAATCTTTGTCGGCCTCTGGGAAGGATGGAATAGCTGATGACAGGTTTAGAGATCAGCACACCGCAGAGGGTGAGAAACTAGTCGTTGAGGAGGAGACAGTCAACTCGGGTGAGGAGGAAGAGGACGACGAGTGGGGTTTTCTGGATGATGAAGACATAATAGCTACCAGAACAATTGACCAATCAGACACACAGATGTCTGTGGCACATATTGGGGAAAAGAAGTCAAGAGGTAGGAAACCGAATAGTGTCAGGATTGCAATAGCTGGTAATGCGAAAGGGCAGAGCAAACTCAAAGTAGGGAAGGGGAGCACCCATCCTGAAGACCAATGAAAATCATCAGCTGGAATGTTAGGGGATGTAATTCCCCTGACAAGAGGCACTTGATCAAGAGTGGGCTTGATCAATTGAAACTGGATGTAGTGTGTTTTCAGGAAACAAAAATGAGCTTGGAGGAAGCAGAGTCTTTACTAAAGCTGTGGAGGTCGTGGTCAGGGATTTTTTCAAGTGCAAGAGGAGCGTCAGGGGGTTTGGGGATTCTCTGGAATCCGGGTAGCCACGCCATTGAAGAAGTAGCTTGTTCCCATTCCTAGCAGGTGTGTAAGGTTCATTCCTTTCGTCTAAACAGTGATTTTTTCCTCATTAACGTGTATGGCTCGTCCAAACTGTGTCGTCAATCTATAATATGGGAACAACTTTCAGTTATCATGCAAAACCTGTCAAAGGAGTTAGTGGTGCTAGGTGGCGATTTTAATGCCACCTTAGAATTGGTGGATAAGAAAGGTGGAAAGATGGGTATATCATCTTCTCAATTGGTTTTCCAACATTTTGTAGTTTCAAATGGCTTAAGAGAAGTGAAAACAAATAGAGGAGCTTTCTCGTGGTCTAATCGGAGAGTGGCAGGGGAACACATTGCTGAGAAACTAGACAGATTTTTCCTGGCGGGGGACTGGGCAGAGAAACCATTCGTCTTTGAATCTGACATCAGACCTATGGTGGCTTCTGACCATTTTCCTGTGGAACTGGTTGTAGCTAGTGATGGCCCTCCGATTAGATGTCCTTTTAAGTTCGAGAAAATGTGGCTGCGTGAGGAGAGTTTACAAGGCTTTATCACTTCATGGTGGACTGATGCTCCTATGTCGAGAGGAACTCTTGCCTTCAGATTTTTCAAAAAACTGCAATTTATCAAAGAAAAGCTAAAGGAATGGAATAGACTCAGTTTTGGCAACATTTTCGCTGATAAAGCAACTCTTGAAGCAAATCTGATAGAATTACAAAAAGTTATAATGGAACAAGGCATGACTGCTGAGACTTTTAGAAAGGAAAAGGACCTGAAGTTTAGATATAACGAAATTCTAGCTAGAGAGGAAGTTTTTTGGTGCCAGAAATCTAGAGAATGCTGGTTGAAGGAGGGGGACAAGAATACGAAGTTTTTCCATAATTCAGTTAAGGCAAGGAGATCTTGGAACAAGATCACATCGATTAGAAGCAGTGACAATGTCTTTTTGGACAAGGTTGAGGAGATTAACAGTGAAGCAGTGGGTTTCTTTAGTAATCTTCTGAAGAAGGATGAAGCTCTAAATGAGGACCAACAAAATACTATCTTAAGGGTTATCCCCTGTGTAATTTATGAAACACAAAACCAGATGCTATGCAAGCCTATTCTCTTGGAAGAAGTGCACCGTGCTGTCTTCTCGATGGCTGGGGATAAAGCCCCGGGGCCGGATGCTTTTCCTGCCTTTTTTTATCAGAAATTTTGGGATGTGGTGGGACACGAAGTGTGGAAAGTGGTTGAAGAGGCTAGATCGAGAGCGTGGATAGCCAAGGAAATCAATTGCACTATGCTTTCTTTAATCCCAAAAGTTGAAAAACCCTCCTCTTTTGGTGATTTCAGGTCGATCTCACTTTGTAACACTCTTTACAAAGTGGTGGCTAAGGTTATAATGAATAGGCTGAAACCTATCCTTCAGTCAATCATATCTGAAGAGCAAAGCGGGTTTGTCCCTGGCCGCTCAATAGTTGAAGGTATTATTATTGCTCATGAGGCTATCCACATTGTGAGAAAAGCAAAAGTGGACAGAATGGTGGTCAAACTCGATATAAGGAAAGCCTACGACATGGTTGATCGGGATTTTCTATTGAAAGTCTTGGAAAAATTTGGTTTCTCGGAGCACTAGAGAAACTGGATTAAAGCTTGCATTGATGGGAAGTGGATGTCTGTCTTGGTCAATGGCAGCCCACAAGGTTTTTTTCGATCTTCAAGGGGCCTTCGCCAAGGTGACCCCCTTTCTCCCTTTTTATTTATCATTATGGCTGAGGTCTTGGGGAGATTAATCAAACAGCAGTGTGACCTGGGGCTATGGAAGGGAATCCGAATTGCTTCAGGTATGTTACCAGTGTCGCACCAACAGTTTGCGAATGACACCATTTTGTTTGGTGTTGCTTCATTGAGGGAAGCAAGGGTGTTTAGGAGAACAATTGACTCTTTTTGTGTTGCTACGGGTCAACAAGTGAATTGGGCCAAGTCGGATGTCTTCTTTTTCAACATTGCTCTAGAGAGACAATGTGAAATTCTCAGAATTTTGGGTGTAAAACTAGGGACCCTTCTGGGAAGGTTTTTGGGCACCCCCTTGTTTGGAGGTCCGAATAGGGTAGGGATGTGGCATAAATTGCTAGACTGCTGCATTAGTAGACTGGAGGGTTGGAAAAATTAGATGGCTCACTTCGGCAAGCAGGCTTCTACTTCTGAAATCGGTCCTTTCCGCTATTCCTCTATACTCTATGATGTGCTTGAAAATCCCAGAGAAGATTGTTAGGTGCATCAATCAAGGAATGCAGAAGTTTTTTTGGAATGGAAAGAACAAACAGGACAAAATCCCTTTGCTGGCTTGGGAGAAGGTTTGTCAACCCAAACATTCAGGTGGTGCAGGGTTGAGGAATTGGGGTTTGCTTAATGAAGCGATGGGTGCTAAACTAATATGGCAGATTTACACAAAACCAGAGCAAAAATGGGTGCAGATTTTGAAGCATAAATATTTGGACTCTGTCTGCAGGGAAAGGATCTTCACAATGCGTGTTTTGCTGCGAGGCTCTGCCATTTGGAACTTTCTCACTTCTTGTAGGAAAGTTATCACAGGCCACCTTACTTGGATGGTAGGTGATGGTAAAAAGGCGAACTTCTGGTCGAATTCATGGGAAGGAAGACCTGCTCTGATGGGTAGGCCAGGTACTGTTGAATTGAGGCAAGTGACTGAGCAGCATTGGGGATCTAAAGTCAGTGACTTCATTGCTAAGTCTAGGAATAATGGTGTAGAGGAATGGACTTGGAAGGATGTGGGGGATCTCCCACTTAATCTTGAGGCACGTACCGTATTGACTGATATTTTGCATGAACACAGACCATACCTATCCAACCAGACGGACTGTCTTAAATGGTGTGGGTCCAAGACGGGAGAGTATTCAGTTAAAATTGGATACAAATTTCTAGAGAATATGGAGGCTGATGAGGAATGGCCGACCAAATTGTGCTGGAGTTCCTGCTACCTTCCAAAAGCTGGAGTCTTTACCTGGCTTGTTTTGAAACAGAGGATTTTAACTGGGGATAGGCTTAATAGACTGGGTTTTTGTGGACCTTTTCAATGCACCCTGTGCAAAGCTGAAGCTAAAACTTTAGACCACTTACTCCTTAACTGTGTTGTGGCCCAATCTGTTTGGAAATTTCTTCTTGGGAAGCTAGGATGGGAAATCCCCCTTCCGAACAAGGTGGTGGATTTACTTAAGAGCTGGTTTGTTGCTAGCAGGAAATCAGTTTTCTCTAATATATGGATTGTCTCGCCCTCATTGGTGGTGTGGGAGCTCTGGAAGGAGCAAAATAGAAGAATTTTTCAAGACAAAGCAGAGTCGAATGAAAGCTTGTGCTCAAGGGTTGAAAGGGCTATTTCTGAAGTAGTTTCTTTGGGGATGATGCAACACAATTTCTCTAAGCATTCTTTTTGTTTGTCAGATAAATATTTTCAGTCACGGTGGCCTTTGCTACACTATAGACCTGCCAATGGGTCCTTTGGGCTTAATCCCTTGTTCAGTAGCAAAGTGCAAGAAGATGTGGTCTGGAAAGTGCCGGACCAGAGTTGGATCAAGGTCAATTTCGACAGAGCTTCACGGGGAAATCCAGGAATCTCTGGAGCGGGTTGTGTGGCGCGAGATGAGGAAGGGCAAGTGATGTTCAAAGGGGCTCGCAGGCTACATGATGGTTCTAACAACAAAGCAGAGGCACAAGCTGCTTTGCTGGCTGTTGAGCTAGCATCTAATATGAATGTCTCACAAGTACACATTGAAGGAGATTCGCAGGTGGTGGTGAATGCTCTCATGAAGGGCTCTACTCCATGCTGGAGGATAAATAAATACATATCAATTATCAGTGATAAATTGCGACTGTTCCAAGATTTTCGGATATCACATATCCGTAGAGGTGGTAATGCTCTTGCAGATTTGATGTCCAACAGGGGTGCTGAGCTGGACCTCTTTGTTACAAGGTGGTGGAAGGGGAATGAAGTGGTTAGATGGCCTATAGCTGTTTTTTCACACACACGGCTAATCAATTTTGGTGGGACAGGGGATACAAGGGCCCTGCAAGACTGTTGAATTCCAGGATTTTGGTCCAGACATTGGTTGTCGTGGCGTGCATTGTGGACGGGAGTGTGATATGGCTATGAGCGTGGACAAAACGGGTGTTGTCCTGCTTCCTTGACACCCCTGCACTCCGGCCTCTATTGTTTGATATCCTTCGGATGTGGGTGTTTGGCCTTTCAGGCCTTTGTGATTAGTTTTTTGCCATCCATGAAATTGCGCAGGGGTTTAATCCCTTCTGTGTTTGCCTTTCTGTTATGGCGCCTCCTCAGTTTTTTGGGGGGGATGGCGTTTCTCTACTGGCCCTGTCATTGCTTCTAAGATTGACAGCTTTGTAACTTGTTTTGGACGTTTTTTGTTGGCGTGGCAACTTGGGGTTACTGCCTCTCTCTGATCGCATTGTTACTACTTGAACTTTTCAATAAAATCAGACTTTTATCGATCAAAAAAAAAAAAAAACATATTCAATTACAATTATATCACACCAACAACTTATATCTCCTTTTTTGCAAATATAATGTCAACTGCAATGCTCATACAATTGGCCAAGACTCTTGGCATTTACAATATTATCAAAAATCGACAATGCTAGTATAGAAGTGCACCTACAGTTGCAAATGTAATTATACTATATGCAATGCTATAAGCTGATAGAAATTCGAAGAACCTGGCCTCATGAAGCGCCTTGGATGAGAGACGAAGTAGCAATTATCAACAAGCCCAAATAATATTCTCCAAGCCCAAATTGAATTGCTTAAGTTGTTGCCCCTGTTCTTGCCTGGCAAATGTTTAAATAATTAATTGCAGCACCAAACTCCTTTCAATTTGCTCCTAAAACGATTATCTCGACGATAGGAATTGAATGAAACAATACCCAGAATGATTGGCATTCTCAATCGAAAGATATGAACAAAAACATGACTCACATAGGCTGATCGGCCTCCGTAATAGCAAATTATGAAGGTCTGAAAATGCAACTAAAACTTTACAAAATATCACCCTAAAGATGATGAAATGATAAACCACAATTAGCAATTATTCTTCAAATCGAATCTCCACAAATTTGGCCCTTGGCCACAAATTCAATGCAATGAGAAGTCTGAAGTAACTCCTCCAATCTGCTGCAATAATTCAGATGATATTTCACACCCTCAAAATTGCTTAACCAATGAGAGTTTTCGTTCCCAATGGCTAGAAATGGTAGAAACCCTAGTTGGCTCCTTCACCAAACAATTCCTTCAAATCAAATAACAATTCCTAGATGAAGAAACAATGGCTGGCCTCACCTATTTATTCTTTTTCACCAAGAGGTCGGCCCACAATCTAGAAGCTTCTAGAATATTATTTTATTTTTATTAAGTGACTTTATGATATATTATTTTATTCAAGTCACTTTATTAAATTAATTAAATATAGGGTCACCTTATAAATAATTAACTCAATACTACCTTTTAATTTAATTAAAATAATCAATTAGTCATCCTCATGAAAAATCATTATTTTGGACAACTTAATTAATTAATTTAATTAAATCAATTTACCTACAAAACGGGGACATTACAGTCCACCCTCCCTGAAATTGTTTGTCCCCAAGCAATCTCAACAACAAAGTACAACTCTCCTCCACCAGGATCCCAAGGAAAGATCTGTGTAATGTCCCAAACATCACCAAACAGCTCCTGTAGCACTAGCACATCCTGCTAAATTAACTCAATCCCAATCTTTGAAATGCAGCAAGTCTCCAAGTCCTGAATCAAATGATAATCATCATGAGAGAACAAAGTACAAGACCTGCCAAACTCGAAATCACCATCTGAGGTCGGAAGTAAGTCATACCAAAGCTGGCTAGAACACTCCTTATTCCACCCACCTCTCAAAGAACCCCTAATGCCTTCAAGCTCTTGAGAGAGCTTGTCAACTTCCTCTTCTTTCCTCATCAAGGAATCGGAATAGATCCCAACAAGGCTAAGAAGGGTGTCTCTGTCTGAAAGAGGGTTCAAATAATTTGACTTCATTATTCCCATACCTTCTTTGACAACCTGCAAATCCTCATGAGAAGATCCTACTCCAATCCCCTCTTGTTTTCTCTTTGACTGGATTGCCCAAAGATGCTCCTCGATCAAATTGTGCATCCTGTCGTGATGAGATAATGCAGCAATAATCTCATCCTCCTTCACCTTCAACTTAGTCTCCAAGCTACGAACAACCTCCGCACCACATGGAGAAACCTCAAACTGTACCAAGTCCTTTGATTGACCAAGCTTATCAACCTCATCATTATCATTAGAACAATGTGCATTTTCAAATTCATCATTCATTTGAATGAGGAGTCTTCTAATGTGATCTATCCTTTTTTGCCTTGCTACGTTGATGAGATTGACTTTGTCTTTCACTTCTTGAAGGTGTTGTCTCACATTTGCAGCCACTAACCTAGCCTCCTTGGCCTTCCTCAACCACTCTTCATTCATCATTTCAGACCTTTTAATCTCTTCAATGCCAAAATACACAAAATTGGTCCTCTTATGCTTGATATATTCATATCTACTAGTGGGTGTAGGGCTGCCATCAAAAGATGATATCATATCATTGGATTGTTCATGATCGCATGCTTCTATCTCATGGGAATGATGAGGCACAATGCTGCTGCCCTCAAACAAATCCGTGATGACACCATGCCATTGTAAAATGCCTCCATCATGTGAAGACAAAACACTAGTGGCTGCTCCACTAAGTAGAGGATCAAATTCCACATCCTCCTTAATATCTTGGGCCTCTGAATCACAATCTGTTTCTTCATCATGATAGGATGAAGCAATGCTAGACTCACCTAATGAAGCATCACAAGAATCCATATCCTCATGTGGCTGCTCTAATGCAATTGGTTTGTCTTCAAGCATCACTTGCTCCTCTCCAACTTTGAAGTCATCCTGCAGTGTCATGTGCCCAACTTCTTCCTTTATGTCGGCCTAATTTTTGTTCTCCATAGGATCAGCTATATGCTAGTCACCAACTGCTGAAAACTCATTGTAGAGGTTTCTAGATACCTCACTTGTAGAGATCTCTTGTTTCTCCTTATCCTTTTGCTTATATTTTGTAAACATCATTAGATATCCCCTTTTAAAATCAGGATCACTCATAGCATCATACAATTTTTGCATCAATTCATACGTGGATCTGTCAAAAGCCATAATTTCTTCGTTCTAAATTTCAATGACTCACCCAACAGGATGGTAGGAAACCGCTCTAATACCACTGTAATGAGCCTAGCCCAAGTTGACTCAAAAACTCTTCTTTTGCTACCTTTGGAATTTTGTCAAACAGTTGGTGTGCAAGCTGATATAGGCTGATAAGAACTTCTGATAGATTTGTTTTGGCTTTCTTGTTACCAATGATGTTTCTTTGAATGTTTCCAATGGTATCAATGATTGCCAATGGCTACTATGAATGTTTCTAAGATGAAATGCAATTGTTTTAATGTACTTTTGATGCATATAGATGACTGAAACTACTTGCAATATGCAGCTACAGCAACTAGAAATTATGACAAACACTTTGGATGCAACCTAAGATGGCATTTATGTACTTACAACCAAGTGGCATTAATACAAACACTTGGTATGCAATATTATAACGTTATTTATGCCAAAAAGATAACCTACAACCAATTGACATTTTGTCAAACAATTGGCATGCAAACTAATAAGCTGATCATGAATGATAATAACATATTCAATTACAATTATATCAGACCAACAACTTATATCTCCTTTATTGCAAATATAATGTCAACTACAATGCTCATACAATTGGCCAAGACTCTTGGCATTTACAATATTATCAAAAATCGACAATGCTGGTATAAAAGTGCACCTACAGCTGCAAATGTAATTATACTATATGCAATGATATAAGCTGATAGAAATTTGAAGAACCTGGCCTCATGAAGCACCTTGGATGAGAGATGAAGTAGCAATCAACAAGCAGCCCAAATAATATTCTCCAAGCCCAAATTGAATTGCTTAAGCTTCCGCCCCTATTCTTGCCCGGAAAATGTTTAAATAATTAATTGCAGCACCAAACTCCTTCCAATTTGCTCCTAAAACAATTGTTTCGACGATAGGAATTGAATGCAACAATACCCAGAATGATTGGCCTTCTCAATCGAAAAATATGAGTAAAAACATGAGACTCACATAGGCTGATCGGCCTCCATGACAGCAGATTATGAAGGTTTGAAAATGCAGTTGAAACTTTACAAAATATCACCCTAAAGATGATGAAATGATAAACCACAATCAGCAATTATTCTCCAAATCGAATCTCCACAAATTTGGCCCTTGGCCACTGTCTGAAGTAACTCCTCCAATCTGCTGCAATAGTTCAGATGATATTTTACACCCTCAAAATTGCTTAACCAATGAGAGTTTTCGTTCCCAATGGCTAGAAATGGTAGAAACCCTAGCTGGCTCCTTCACCAAACAATTCCTTCAAATCAAATAACAATTCCTGGATGAAGAAACAATGGTTGGCCTCACCTATTTATTCTTTTTCACCAAAAGGTCGGCCCACAATCTAGAAGCTTCTAGAATATTATTTTATTTTTATTAAGTGACTTTATGATATATTATTTTATTCAAATCACTTTATTAAATTAATTAAATATAAGGTCACCTTATAATATTGATTTATTTGATAACCTTATAAATAATTACCTTAATACTACCTTTTAATTTAATTAAAATAATCAATTAGTCATCCTCATGAAAAATCATTATTTTGGACAACTTAATTAATTAATTTAATTAAATCAATCTACCTCCAAAACGGGGACATTACACCTTTCAGCAGTTGATTTCAGTTTAGTTGCAATCCTAACACCATATGCTCTCACCTTGCCCATCCCCAAGATCTGGGTGATCAGAAAGTGGAAAGAAAGTTGTTATGCTTTCATTTACTAATGGCGTTAACATATTTTCAAAAATAAATATTGAGGGTGGTTATTACACATGTTCAATCAGAAAATGGAGCAAGACATCTTCAAAGGCAATATTTGTGAAAGTTTGACAGGACTGTTCAACTTATTTGTGGCAGCAAAAAACATGTTTCAATCATCTCTAAAAACAGAGCTTCTTATGATGACAGCTCAAACAACTCAGTGAATATCTTTGTTTTCATTAATATTTATCAGACTTTGAGCACATTTTTGTAGTCACAGGGGTCCTGATTTGATATGATAACTCAAAGACAGAATCTTGGGGTTTCAAGGTAGTTGCCAGCCATGCTTCAGCTATTTACCCACCGCAGTTTTCAACACAAGCTCATGTGATTTTTAATGGCTTCACAAAATCTTGTTCATAGGGTTTTTTTATCACACTAGCATCCAAAAGTTGCAATTATTATTCCCAGTCTTGTCAAAACCCTAACACCGTGGCTTTCCATTTTGGCGATCCAACAAGCCTTTAAGGTTTCAGTTCAAGGCAACCAATTGGTAAAGGTGAGGTAGTCATCAAATTCATGGCAGTGAGGGTTTCAATGCCTATCAAAGGGATTCATCAAGTTTCAATGTGGGAGTTGCTTCAAACTCCCACAAGATCACTTATGTCCAAATTTCTAATTTAGCAGCAGCCACATCTAGCAAAGGCTATTTTCAAGTGTCTTATTTTTAGGCAATAGATGAGTGCCTATTCTAAGCCATTTGTATTTTATTCGTTGTTTTAGGATAAGTTTGCTTTAAAATTGTTTTTCTTCCCACTTTTCCAGTAGTTGTGGATAGGTTCACTTTAAAGCAGTATTTGTTTGAATATTCTATTATTTTTTAAATCCCTAAAAGCTCTCTATTGAACCAATAAATAAGTGCTTTGAGCACATAAGTCTTAAAGATAGTCGCTGCTAAGCTTACGCTGCAAAGATCGCCACTTAGTTGAAGTTATTGTGTTACTATGATTGTAATTCCATCAAGTAAATTGAAATTTTATTGTATTTGAGTCAGGCTTTATGTTGATATCTGTCTATCCTAAATTGTAGCTTTGAATGTAGTTTAGCCATGTACTTCTTGAAAGCATGTGGTATTATTCCTTCAAAATCTTGTTGCAGCAGAATATTGGTCTCTGTTTTAGCCAGTAAGAAGTAGTTGTATGTATTTGTGCTGAAATAGTTTGCTTTCCTTAATATCTACAAATCTCATGTGCAAGGCTCGACTATTAGCAGTCCAAGGCATGCATCCGAGTCAAGAAAATGGAGATTTAGTAATTTCCAATTATGCAAACCCCCATGAAATCTTGTATAGTGTGCATACTTGTAAATTTTGTCTATAGTTTTAGTCTAGGGTTAGTTTTAGGTTTAGTTAGATCTCAAAGAGGTTCCCCTCACAATTTGAAGAACAGTTCTATCATACACACTGTTCTATTTTGTGTAGTCTTGCAAGAGACAAATTAAAGCACTGTCAAGCAAGGACCGTTTTACGGAAGCCATTCAAACAACATTAAACAATATAAAAGTAAACTACACTTAGTTATGAGATACAATTGATTCCAAATGAAAAATGATGAGCCTCTTTACATGCAGCAGGCTATCAAGAAGTGGATATTTTGTTTTTGAATCTAGAAAACATTGAACAAGGAACTAAAAGATTAGATAACCTTGAACTGTTATTTCAAATTTACATTCACAAATGCTTCTAAGTTTGATGGGAAGATGGGCAAAGAGTCCTTGAAAAAATAACTTCCATTATGAAAAGAGTCCTTAAAGGGAATCTAGTAAAATGGCAGTAGCAGATGCTTTACAAATGTGACCCAGGTTCAAACCCCACTCACCATAATAAGGAAAGCTTCTGTCACTGGTTTCTGCAAAAGCTTTGACCAAAACCAGACTAGGTATGGATCTTGGTCCAAGTCAAGCCTAGGTTTGGCCAAGATCCTGCCCCAAACCTGAGGATTCTACCCGAGGTGTAGATTTGACAATTGGTTTCAACCCTCACACTATACCGGTCAAGGTTAATTATTCAATTCATAGTAGGCACTCAACCAATGTAAGGGCTCGACTAGTAGAAGAGCACTCAACCTGCCCCTGCCTCTTAACAGTTGGATTGGGTCGGGTTGTGTTGAGAGACAAATGACAGCTAACCACTTGGCTTTGGATTTGGCTTGCCATAGGAAAGGTTAGTTCATGCATCTGAATCCACAGGCCTAGGTCAAGGCCCTGGGCAAACCCAGGTCAAATCCAACAAGACCCCACCTCAAACCCCCGAAAAAAAATTATTGAAAAGCAAAAAAAAATAATAAAAAACCCTAACTAAAAGAATTATTTAGTCTCCATTGAGGATGAGAGGCACGAAGATGCTGCACAGGGCTTGCATGGTGCAGCTAGTGGGAATGGCACTGGCATTGGCACTGCTGGTGGTTCTAATGAACTAGCCGATGACGTTGATGCTCTCAATGAAGAGTAATATGATGTTTAGTATCGATTTTCCATTTGCAGTTGCACTAATATAAACCCTTCTCATTTATCTTTAACATTTGACAATTGAGATTGAAGTATCAACTGTCTCCTGGATTTAGTTCTGTACCACTTGTGCAAATTATGGTTATTTTTATATATTTTTAATACTACATAATATATATCATACAGCCTGGATTCCAAACAGGAAAAAAAAAATCAACTAATTGCCAAACCCAAACCAGCAACATAGATGACCCCCATAGCTCCCAAGGGAGATCTAACAAGGTTGCCACATAATGAATAAAGATATACTAGAGCATTAGTTTTATGGAAAACAGTAGAGTGTAACCTATGTTTAAAAATCTTATTAATGTGGCTAAAGCTGACCCCACACAAGAATGCAGTCCAAGCTTATTTCACACCATGTTGAAGGCAACCCACATCCTCAAGTAAGATTGACAAACCAAAAAAGACAAGAGCTATAAAGAAACAACGGCAATCAACAAAATCAAACTTTTGTATGGAAGTTTTCAATCAATGAAAGCAGAAAAGGTATAGATATAAAGAACCCGGAAATCACAATTTGAAATGGTAAATATAAGAGGCATGAATATCAGGAAATATTTCAGAAAAAAATTGAGTTTTGGAAGCTTAATGAGTACAGGTCCTGAAGGCAAAAAGAACATGTCTCACAAGCACTGTCAATGTGGATTTTCCAGTTCAGAGAAAAGGTAAAAAGCACATTTCTAAAACTAAATGCTCTGTGTCAATCTTGAGCATAGATTGGCAGAATAGATATCCCTCAAACCTAACATCTACACCAAATGAAAGCCTGTAATGGGAAATAGTTAAGGGATGGAATTCTATTTAACGTGCATAGAATAGTCATCAAGAATCTTCCTGTTCCCGAAAATGTACAATCTATAGATATTGAGTGTCAAACAAAAATCATTATATATATTCAATTTCCGAGTAGGAGCTTTCCAATCTCTACCACTTCTTTCACCTGACAACTGTAGTAGCGGTTCTCAAGGGCAATGACCTTCGCATCTCCAATGCAGATGTGTACTTTCCAAATTTTGCTATATTTGCATTTATAATTTGGCTAATGTTTTTTGGGGGAATATTTGGTTACTGAAAACCTTTTGGGAAAGAAAAAACAATTGAGAACAACGAGCACACAAAAAAATAACCAACATATGAAAAATGTGGAGCAGACACCCAAGGGCTGCGATTCAACAAAAGTAATTACAAGAAACAAAAGCGCAAAATACCGTGAATGGATCAAATGGCATACCAGCCCAAGGAGGAGGAAATGTTGAAGTGATTTCCTCATTGTTGTCAGGCACTCTACAAGCAGGACCCCCAGTTTCACACGAAGGAGCTGCCACGCTTGCAGTGGTGGCACCGTGATTCGAACCTTGTCCAGCTAAGGGGTTATACCTTCCCTGCGCCACATCTTCAGCTACAATTTCTAAGAACGTTGGACCCATTTCTTCCCACGAATCCTTTAGAAATGCATCCGAACACTTGAAAACATCATCTTGTTTATATTTTTCAAGAAGCCTCTCCCGAAGCCTAGGGTTAGAAGCAACGTTAAGAAGCTCCTTCTTTACGTCAATAAACCCGGCGTCCATTTCTACATCTTCCGTGTCCTCAGCACGATAAGCCCATAGCTTACATAAAGCCTCGTTATAACCATCCCAATTGATTTTGCAGGCCCCCCTCAAATACTTCACAGTACACTCCACAGCTACTTTACAACATAATTCCTGCATAAACTTTTCACTGTTAGAATCTCTACATATTTGCCTGTTAAGATCCTTGAGCGACTGGAGAGTTTCTAGGGTTTTCTCAGAAATAGTGCTCTTTGATAGGTCTGAGGAAATACTCTTCAGCAGTATCATTTTCTTGAGCCTAAGATTTTCGTTTGAAACGGGAAGAGCTCTGATGAGTCCGGAAATAATCCAATCTTCATTGCAGTGCCTGATAACGTACTCTAAAATCCACTCTGCGATTTTCTTGTCGCTTCCGCTTCCAGAAGGAGCGGCCATCAAACATTTGCATGCGCCCTGTAAAGAACAGAGCTTTCCCCTGCTTCCCATTGGTCATCCAGCCAAGCCAGAAACGGAGTCATAACATGAACAAACTCCATAATATGCCATTAACTGTGCCTGTACAAGCGACTCATTGGAAACATATCTTCATCTCCATACCCACGAAATTTGAAATTTCGAAAATTCTTTTGCTCAGAACCGATCCAAGGGTCAACTGAATCAAAACAAGAAATCAAAAAAGGAGGGTGAACGGGAAGAAAATATAATTAAATTCACTTCATAAGAAATTCAAATTTTGTCAATTTAGATAAATCTTCATGAAGAAGCATGTTGGATGCAGTAGAGTACGTCATTAATAGATTATTTAGTTTTTCAGTCCTCAAATTTGCATTCCTTTACTTTGATTATAATATTTTAAATGTAATAATTGTTTTATAAATAATATTTTTATTATATAAATTTGGTTTATGATATTATTATATTTTAATTTTATTATTAGTCTCTATCTAAGACGGAGACTATAGTTTTTATAGTTTTCATCTTCACTTTTCTTGCAATAGTGCTCTTCAAAACTCTCCAAACAAAAAATTATACCGGGCTTTCTTAATGTTAAAAAAGTTTTGATTTAATTTTTTTATTTTTCCTAGTTTTTTTCTTTTTCTAATTGGTCCTCATATTTTTGCCGAGGTTTCCGAATTTTTGGATTAAAAATAAGGCAAAAAAATATTGTGGCCAATCACCAACGAGCAAGGGAGAAATTTTTTTAGATCTACTTTTATAAAAATTGGCGGCTTGGGGGTACAGAATCATTAAATGCATAGTTAATGCATTCAATGCCACCTAGTTTGAGGAGAAGGTGATAGAAGCGTTGAATGGCTACGCGTGCTTTAATATTGATTAATGTATTAGATAGGAATGTAAAGCCTTTGTTTCTAATCATATAAACTTCAAGCTTTGGGCGCTCAGTTACTCTTACTCTTACTGTGGAAATCTTTGCGGGAGCAACATCTTTTTTGAGGTGGGCTTTTCTTTTTCTGTTTTGGTTTAATTTACATTAATCACAACTACAGTTTTAGCAGAAACCCAATTGATGATTCGATTGAAATCTGAGAATACTAAGGATTTAAGTGATAGCCGAATTGCCATTTTGTCTCAATAAGCAAGTCCTAGGTTTTGATTGTCCCCCATCGAAAGCTTATTCTATATTGAAAAGTGCAGGCATTGGTCTTAGATTCAAATCTTCAGAGGAAAGCTTGTATGATTGTTATATGTTTTGAAGTTCTTGGGTTTTTTTTGGAACACTAAGTGTAATTTGGCACACCAATTTCGTGATTTAATTGGCTTTGCATACATGCATTTTTTAATTTTGTGGTTTAGAAACATGCCCATATTGCGATTTTGTGTTTTTCAAACAAATCCAATTTGTAAATTGATATTTTTGAAACACAAGCACTTGCAGAATGCACCCATTGTGCCGTGTTAATGTTCTCTACATAAGCCCTTTTTGCGATTCCATGGTTTTGCATAGCATGTACTATTTTTAGTTTGGATTATTTTATTGATTAATTTATGTAAGAGAGGGGGACCGACCACGTCAAGGCCCCAGGTCACAGAGAGCCAAAAGCGGAAGGTTTCCCTAACTTACCTCACTCTAAAGGGATGTTTCGAATGAAGGAGGAGCATGATGAGGACTATAAGGGCCTGCAACCACTCTTCAGACCCGAAATCTAAACTAGGGCTAAGCGAGCCGATTTTCAGGTTTAACACTATATCTCAGGTAGCTCTCTATCTGAGGACAAAAGCGCAGTTCTGGGATGATAGTGTGTCTCAGGTGCATTGGCATTTGTACGACCAAAGGACCAAAAACACAGTATGAACTGCCATAAAACAAGCTGACAGCATAGCTAGTCACTTCTAAAGGAACAAAACGGAACTATGAAGTAAGAAAGATACAAATGAATGTGATAAAGTAAGTATATGAAGGCTAAGGTGACAAAGATAATCTCACAAAGATGCTCTTTCACCAGCTAGCCCCAAATGCACATCCACCTACACACAAGAAAGAGGGAAAATTATTGGGGACTGTATAGAGGTCTACCTCAGTCAGACTCCCATTTTGGTGTTTCCACCTCCACAAACAACCAAGATAGCCACGATAGAGAAATGTATGATAAAGTAGAGGAGAAGAAAAAGCAAGTAACACTACAAACAATAAAGAGCTACTCAACCAAATCGTAAAGGAGAGGAGTGAAAACATTACCACCTCCACCAAGAGCTCACTAGCTAATGATGGAGAAAGAGAGCTTGAACAATCACCACAACCTCAACTGTGATGAAGGGGGGTGTTGCAAAACCTCAAGCCCCTGCTACAATAGCTTGTTCCACATTTGCTTTATGGAGTTGATGGAGTGTTCTTGCTGCTACTATGAAGTGTCAAAGTGTTGCTTGAAGTGATGGATGCAAAGAGAATGAAGTTGAAGTGATGAGAATGCCAAAAGAGATTGTGTAGAAGATGAAATGAATGAAGAGTGTTTTTGAAGGAGGGATGAGAGAAACTGCCATTTTCAGGGTTAGTTGGTCAAAGAGGGACATTACAAACCAACCTAATTGGGAAGTGTAACGCCTTTTCCAATTTCAATCGCAGGAATCCGTCAGGGATGTAAGTGTGTCGTGCAAACGTAAGCGCATTGTGCGGATGTCTACGCACCGCGTGGATGTCTATGTGTCGCGTGGGCGTGCTCGACAAATATTCATCCATCGACACAAAGGATAGACGCCAAGTGGAATGAAAGCAATAGGCAGATGTGGAATTTTTCCTTCAGATTTGGTTTTCTAAGGTGAGGAAGTGTAAAAGGGGAATTTGTGTAAGGGGTGCAAATTCGCGCCTATACATTTTGCCCCCACTTTAGCGAGCATGAATATTGATGAGTGCTTCAGTAAAGTAGATTGAAAAGGTAGTAGGGTTAGAAATGTATATTTGAACTGTCAAGGAGGCAGACAACAATCTAGCGAGCTCGAAGTGCAGGGTAAGCAAATGACTTCATAGCCCCGCAAAACTATGAAGTTGTAGATCGAAAGTGTCTTATAGGCCTGCGAACCTGCAAGGAGGCAACCCCCAAAATCTCTCACATGAAGGAAGCCCTAAGAAGTAAGCGCCTCATAGGCCTATAGACCTGCAAGGAAGGTTTCCTTCAAGATCTCTCACATGAAGGATACCGAGAAAAGCACCTTACAGACCTACAAGGAAGGTGTCCTCCAAGATCTCTCACATGAAGGAAACCGAAAAAAGTGCCTTATAGACTTGCAGGCCTGCAAGGAAGCATCCCCCAAGATCTCTCACATGAAGGAAGTTGAGAAAGCACCTTACAAATCCGCAGACCTACAAAGAAGGTGTCCTTCAAGATCTCTCACATGAAGGAAACCCCAAGAAAGTGCCCTAGAAGGTGTCCTCCAAAATCTCTCACATGAACGAAACCCAAGGGGACTCCGCAGAATCAGAAAGTGGCTTCATGGGCACACCTACAAAGCAACATGTTTACCTGCAAATAGAACATGTTTGAAAGCGGCCACGTAGGAAAGTAAGCGGACAATCATGCAAACCATCGATAGATTAGAAAGCTTTCAAAGGGGTCCCTTGGGAACTTGGCGTGAAGAAAGGGGTCCACTCAAGGGACGTGTTGTTTGAAAGTACGGAAGAGATGTTTCTTTCTCAAATCGATTAATCATCAAGGAATCCTTTCAAAAGGTGTTCACTTCATCAAGGAATTTGAAAGGAAGAAAATGCCCCTTTGCGAGGGGAAGGTTGAAGCTACTCCCACCTCGAAGGAAAGGTTCTCAAGTTCTTTCTTTACGAACTCGTGATGAAGGAAACACGTTCTGTTAGGGTTTCAAGTCGAGAATGTGATTCTTTGAAAAGAACTTTTTGAAGATTCTTGAGAAAAGATTTGTTAACAATGAATGCATTTTTTGAAAATCGGAGTATCATAGAAGTGGAATTGTCACACATGAGAGGGACAACTCAAGCAAAGGAGAGAGAAAGATAAGAAAATAGCAAAAAAGGAATGAACAAAAACACAAGGCAGATGGGTAGCCTGATATTTCGGGGTCAAAACTGCTCATATATATATATATATATAAGTATAATAATAGTATATAAAATGAACTAGCAGCAACCCCCTACTATATCAAATCATGTGAAGAATGCACAAGAAGACAAAGTAAAAATAAAAATTTGGGTCAACATGGAAGGGAAGCCTAAATGCCCCCAACGCTTTGCATCGTCTCCAATTTTGTCAAAAATTAATCATAAACATGGAAGAATGATGATAGACATAGAAGAAGGTTTACAACACAAAAACCATTCTTGTATCCAAGCACCAACAAGGGTGATAAGGGTCGTCTAGGAACACATAGCATGATCACAGGGGAACACATCACAACACACACACACATCTACTCTAAAGATAAAGAGGGGGCCTCCCCCTAACACTGATTGACCAAGAGGTCGTCTGCTTCCCACTCTAGGTCATCATAGGGGGAAGGAGTATGAGCCTGTAGTGGTAGAATGTTAAGAAAATGAGTGTCTGACCCTCCCGCAACAAGGGCTAAGGAAGAAGCCCTTGCAAGGTCTCCTCATCGAATGGAGAAAGTTGTGCCTGAGATTCACCACTAGGCTCACTGAGTGATTCAGGATTGGTGACGAACTCAAGAGAAGCCTAGACTGGTTCTGTCACTAGGACATAACAAGTTGGTGCGGGACCACCTTTCAGGGGAGTGGACTCTTACATCCTCTATTGTTGGAAGGGCCACTTTCCACCTTCTTCTCCATCGAGGGATGTGAACTCCCCATAGATGAAGCAATAGGTGCAAAGGAAGAGGAGGAAGATAAAATTGTAGCAGGTACCACCGAAGTGTTTAACATATCTACGGGTTTTGGGAAAGGCGGGACATCCAAAAGTGACATCAACAAAGGTGGCTCCACTAAAGGAGCGATGAGCACCTGCACCTTTTTAGGGTCAGGTGCATTCGTACTCACAGCAGAAGCCAGAAGCAATGCAAAGTTAGACTCAACAAAAGCATAGGGGAGGAGAGAGGAAGACGTGGTAGGAGGCCCTAATACAGGGGTGGTCGTCTCCTCTTCCTTCCTTCATAAGGTGGCCTACTCAGCCATGAGATCCTTTTTCCAGCGCTTGCGCTCGTGCGCAAGGCAGTTTCTATGACTCTTCGAGCTAGAGGTCGGAGGTTGTGAAGGGACAGAAGGCTCCTACTCAGCCATAAGAGTGTCCTCCATAGCTTTTTCCAATGGTGGGATAGGCTCCTGAATGGGAGTGGGAGGAGTAGGTTGAGAAGCAACGAGGGGAGTCAGTTCTAACGCCTCGGTAGTGGGCCTCTTCCTGTTTACTACTTTGGGAGCAGAAGCAGAAGGGGGTCACGGGGTCAAGAAATAGAAGATTCCCCACGAGAGCCTTTTCCTCTACCATACAAATAGTACCAAGGTCCAAGCTATTTAGTAGGGAGGTTTGATGTCCTGATCTTGGGTTTTTGCGAAGATGGTATCATCGGGCTTAACAGATAAAAACCAAGCATACTCATCTAAAACTCTTCTCTAGAAAGAGGAGGAGAGTCATTCCAAGAATGGGGGAGATTCTCTTTCCCTTTTCAAGAAGGGAAGGTAGTCGACTGTTATACTACCGGAAGGGCCAATTTTGGTTGTCTCTTGCCTCCAGTCATATACTTCACATAGTTTTTGTAAAGTAGGTTTGTTATTAGAGGAAGCGGACCAATCGAGGTGGGCCAAAAGTGGTCTAATGAATATCCCCCACAGGATACCAAAGGCTAGTATCTATTGTCATGCACTACATGCACAACACCTTCATGGGAGAACTTTAAACATTTATGAATAACAAAGGCGATTCCATTAATGGAAGCTAGCCAAGGTATGCCCAGCTTCATCCTGAACAAATCAAACTCCAAAATGACATAAAAAATTGTGTCAGTAGCCCTAGGTCCAACTAGGACGAACAAAGTTATCGAGCCATATGGTTTAAGACAAAGATCATCATGCATACAGATGGTGGATTTTGTTTCTTCGTACTCCTCTCTATGCAACGAATTTAGTAACAGTGTTTCTTCTGTAATGACATTCACATAGCTCGCAAGGTCCACCAAGACTCCTATCACAATGTTGCCATTGAGGCGAGCGAGAATGTAGAGAGGAGAGGGCTTGTTGTTTAGGGGTAAGTATTGTGAAGTAAATGTCACATCTGGTGAACTAGTCACGGGCTACTTAGTAGGAGTAACCATGACCATGTTGACATAGGCCTCGGGTTGAGTGATAGAATTGGAGGGATCGACAATCATGTTGGCAGAATGTGATGGAAACGGGTTCGTGTATATCTGCAATTCATTGTTCGCTTTCGCCACCAATTTGTTCGTATTTAGTTTACTTCCATCAAGACAAATAGTACCATCCTCGATGTGATCTTGTATCTCGTGATGCAGGCACATACAACATTTGGTATCATGTCTGTTGACTTGATGGTATTGATAGTAGGTATTTGCATCATACCAACTAGGGTAAGGCTCCTTTAGAGGCTTAGGGTTTTCCAAGGTTATGATCTTATCTTTCAGCAACTTTTGCAAGATGGAAGAGTAAGATTCTGCTAACTTTGTGAACTTCCAATTGCATCTGAAGCCATTATCAGTCGCAGTGGCTACTACATTTGTAGCAACCTTTCCTTTCCTACAGATTGATATGATGGATTTTCCTTCAGAATGGGAGCACGAGGAAGATCCCCCGAACTAAACTACCATTTTTTGATACTCTTGTAGTGTTGCACACAAATGTGCGAAAGAGGGGTACTTCATAAGGGCAAACTTCTCTTGCCAAGGCCTTTGTAAGTTCCCTATGAATACCTTATGCACATCAGAATCGAGCAGCAGATACGAGATTTGTGAAAATAGTGCTTAATATCGTACTATAAAATCAGTAATCTTTTCATTATCACTTTGTTTGCATCAGACGAGATCCGAAAGGGCCATCTATTCGATGTTGGCTTAGAACTGTTGGAGAAACTAGTTCACCAGTTGATCGAAGGAGAAAATGGAATTATCAGGCAAGGAATAGTACCATTCAAGCATTGTATCCTTGAGAGATTGAGGGAATAATTTTTCCATCAATGCATCATGGTGGAAGAAATTTGTACATATGGCATTAAAGGCAGACACATGTGTTTTTGGGTCACCTTTTCTGCCATATTTCTCAAATTTAGGAATCTCCATTCCTTGAGGGAACAGAGTGTTTAAGACTACTACCAATAATAGGCTATGTCAGAAAAAGGGTTAAAAGATAGGTTGGGTAGAGGCCTGGGAGAGACTTGCCAACTAGATTTGCATCTTACCCATATTTTGAAGAAGAGTGTTCAGAATAGGGTCGTTAGAAGACACATGGCCAGAGGGACCTCCTTTAGAACCACCATCGAATCCTCCTCCGGAACCGCCACCATGGCCACCACCAGAACCATTATCGAAGCCACCACCACCAACAAGGCCTCCACTGAAGCCACCTCCGCTTTTGAAGCCACCACCATGACCTCCACCGGAACCACTTCCACTAGCACCACCCCCACTGTTGAAGCCACCACCACTGCCAAAGCCTCTACTACTCATCCCACCAAAACCTCCACTACTAGAGGTGACAGGAGGGGTGAAGTTGAAGCCCAAAGGGACCTTGTTCGCTTTGATAATCTTAGAGGTAGAGGGGATGTTGATCGAGGGGATGGTATCGACCATGTACATAGACGTAGGAGGCATCGACATTCCCAGTTGTCTTTCATGATCTTCGAAAGTGGCCCCTTGCACAATGTTAGGATTGCTTGAGGGAGCACATGCTTTAGTCAGACTAGAGAGACTAGCTAGGAGTTTTATGCCTGTTTGGTCTTTTCCCACTGTATACTTTAATTCGCTGATAACCCGAGCAGCCCTAGCCAACTTCAGGTTTCTTTCCAAGTGCTTTTCCAAATCACCCAACCCTTTGCTAAGGGCAGAGACATATTTTGAAGGAATATGAACAACCTCATGCTTGTCCACCAATGATGGTGTGGGAGATGCAGGAGGAGTGGGGACATGATTGAACTCGTTAGAGAATCCTACCTCACCCCTCGACAATTGCTCCTATGTGGTGAGACCAATGGCGGATCCAGTAAAAAGGCCTATAGAGAAACCTATAGTGACCTTCGTCCTTTCCATCGAAAGGTGTCATACACTTCTCTTGACAATATACCCAGAGGTTGTGAACTGGGTTGTTATGCTTATAAACCTTCACAACACTCAGGGGCACAACAATCACAAGGTAGAAGGGGAAAATCCTCAACACCAACAAATGAACAAATGTTGGTTCATGTTGGGTTCACCAAAAATGTAAGAGAGGGGGACCAACCACGTCAAGGCCCCAGGTCACAGAGAGCCAAGAGCGGAAGGCTACCCTAACTTACCTCACTCTAAAGGGATGTTTCAAATGAAGGATGAGAATGATGAAGAAGGTCTTGCAACCACTCTTCTGACTCAAAATCTAAAATGGGGCTAGGTGAGCTGGTATACGGGTTTAACACTATATCTCAAGTACCTCTCTGCCTAAGGATGAAAGTGTGGTTTTGAGATGACAACGTGGTGTGTTGGCGTCTCTTAGGTGTGTTGGTGTCCATATGACGAAAGGACCAAACACACAGTATGAACAGCCATAAAACAAGCTGACAGCCTAGCTATTCACTTCTAAGGGAACAAAATGAAACTATGAAGTAGGAAAGCTACAAATGAATGTGATAAAGTATATGAAGGCTAAGGTGACAAAGATAATCTCATAAAGATGCTTGTTTTCCAGCTAGCCCAAATGCACATCCACCTACACACAAGAAAGAGGGAAAATTGTTGGAGACTGTATAGTGGTTTGCCTCAGTCAGACCCCCGTTTTGGGTCTCCATGGACAACCAAGATAGCCACGATAGAGAAATGTATAATAAAGAAGTAGAGAAGGAGAAAAAACAAGTAACACAACAAAACAGTAAAGAGCTACTCAACCAAATCGTAAAGGAGAGGAGTAAAAATGTTACCACCTCCACCAAGAGCTCACTAGCCAATGATGGAGAAAGAGAGCTTGAACAATCACCAGAGCCTCAACTGTGATGAAGGGAGGTGTTGCAAAACCTCAAGCCCCTACTACAATGGCTTGTTCCACACTTGCTTTATGGAGTGATGGAGAATTGTTGTTGTTGCTATGAAGTGCCAAAGTGCTGCTTGAAGTGATGGATGCAAAAAGAATGAAGTTGAAGTGCTTGAGAATGCCAAAAGAGATTATATAGAAGATGAAATGAATGAAGAGTGTTTTTGAAGGTGGGATGAGAGAAATTGCCATTTTCAGGGTTGGTTGGTCGAAAAGGGACGTTACAAACTAGCCCCAATGGGAAGTGTAACACCTCTGCCAACTTCAGACACGAGAATCTGTCAGGGACATAAGCACGTCACGTGGATGTCTGCACGTCGCACGGGTGTCCCTGAAAAATATTCCCCCACCAACACAAAGAACAAACACCAAGTGGAACAAAGGCAACAGGTTGATGTGAAATTTCGTCTTCAGATTTGATTTTCTAAGGTGAGGAAGTGTAAAAGAGGAATTTGCGTAAGGGGTGCAAATTCATGCCTATACAATTTCTAAAAATTTTAGTTTATGTTTTTGTGAACATCCATTTCATGATATAATTCTCCTACACGCCCATTTTCTAATTTCATACTTTCATACTGACTTTGTGATTTGATACATTTGCAATGTATGAATTAGTCTCCATTTAGATTTATTTTTTAAATGGATAAATTCACATTAAGCTATGCTTTCTATTGAGCCCTTCCTTCTAGAGTTCAAAGATAGACGATAGCTCCTTCTTCTCCTATTCCAAATTTTTCCTCTCCATTTGAAGCTTATCCAACTCAACCAACAAAGTTTTCTTGTTTTTCTTGTTTTGGTTCCATTCTTCTTTAGCATCTTGTTTTATTTTTTCAGCTCTCTTGTATATATTTTTGGATTTTGTTAGCTTTGAATGAATAGTTGGAAGGAGCTGGCTGCAAAAAATGAGTTCTAACTGTGAGATTCGATCCTTTGTTTCCTATATTGTAGCAACAAAGACCATGCAGAGACTCATGAAATAGTTACTACTTGGATCATCTAAGGAAGAATTGGACTACAAGCATTGTTGTAAGTGGCATCCATTATCTGGCAAAAACATGTTAACTAGGTAAATATATAAAAATCACTATCAATTTTATCTAGATTAAATTTATTTCTTTAAATTCAATACCATTCCAGCTTAAGCTGCTTGGCAATGGAATTTTTCTTAGCGTCAACCTGCTAAAATTGCTGACCCATTTGCAAAAGGTTGGCCATTTCATTTATCAATACCTTTCGGTAAAATGGAGAGGATCCACTATCCAGATATTCATTCAAAAACAAAAACCCCTAGAAATAATTATTAACCTCCAAAATCTATTTATTAAGATTGTCTATTCCTTTAAGAGCTTCAACGCTCTTAAATTCATTCAAGATTATTTATTATTTGGCATATGAGACCACCCTTGGGAAAACCCACAAGGACATTCCCTTTTATTTGACATATATAGTGCTCAATTTTTATACCCCAGATTTCGACCTCATTACCAGGCGGGGGTTAAATCTAATCTTCGCAATCCACTTATGTTGGTATTACAAATCTGAAGAAAATTTTTGAAACTCTTCCTATGCAACTAAATAATACTCTGTTTATTACGGTATGGATTTCACAGAAGCAAAAAAAACCAAAAACTTTTGAAACCTCATAAGCGAATGGAAGTCTAAAAAATGCAAAGAATACTCATTTCTTTTAGCTGCAATTAGATCCAAACTTGCCAGCCAACTTACACTGGGAGTACAAAATATGAAGAAAATCTTGAAACTTTTACATAACAACTAAAGAATAGTTGAGTTTTCATTTTAAGGATTTCGTAGGGCCGCTATAAGCTAAAAAAATTGAAACCTCACAACTGATTCAAAACTTCATATTTAAAGCTATAGACAGCAGAATTCTTTACATCAGACACATTCAACGTATCTAAACAAATTTGTAAAGAACTATATGTAAATAGTCGCAGGTAATTCTTCTCAAACAAATTTAAAAGCAATGGATTCATGCATTTATTCAAAAAAGGCATCAAATCGATGCCATTTCCCTTGAAAATTATAGTAAGAAATAATATCTTGTGCAATCATAAACTGAACAAAAATAAAGTTCCCAATTTGTGCAGACAATGGATCTTCTTTACTTAGATATTTGCAGCCATAATTTACAGCATTATGAGTACATGAAATCTTAATGAATTTAGCCAGATATACTTCAATTATTGCAATTCCAGCACTTTTCTATAATACTTTCTAAAAATAATTGTTTTTAATATTTCTGATAAAACTTTCAATCGATCCAGGAAAAATAATCTTTATTTAAAAAACTCCATGATTTACAACTTAAATTCATCAATTTCTACAAGTTGCCTATAAATTTTCATTTAAGCTAATTTTGCATCATTTTAGCCCAACGATTTCTCATATGAAGTTTAATTTGAGCTAAATTTAGGTCATAAATTACCTCAATATCCTTGTACATATTATCTACATTTTTATCTTATATTACTTCATCTTTGCAGGGCCTGTCATATGGAGGATATAAATGACAAAAGATTAAGGATTACACCAGACACCACGATGTGTACCATACTCAGTATTCTTGACAATCCAGACAACAAGGCATTATGCAAAAGGGATCTCAGGAGAGCCAACGAAATGGTCTGCACTGCTTGCCTTGCATTTTATTAGAAACTAACCCTCATGAAAAGTTACAGGTAACAACACTCTTGCATTATTTATTCTTTATAATGCGCACAATCATTTGGTTTAGCATAAATCAGAGAAAGCTTTGTTCCAGGGTTTGCTCTAACTTTCCCGCGCAACAATTGCAAAGATGTATATGTGCTAATATTTGTGCATCTAAATGCTTATGCAGATATATTGAAATCTGGTTCCAAGGGAGGCTTGACAAATTTGTTGAAAAAAGAATGGCAACATATGGTTATAGAAGAAACCACGTGCCTTGTCTATGCTTTCACGTTCTGCATACATGCCAGATGTGGAGTAAGCTAGGAGGTGGCATTTTTTAGGGAAGTTTACAAGTCCTATCTATACTTCCTCATTTCACATTTTTCAAAACAATGATATTTGGTGAAATTTGGGGCTCTCTTATTACTTCTGACATATTTTATGGACCTGGCAAAATTTACTATTGTATCTGTGATAGCAAAATTCAATTGTCAGGGCTACTTGTCTTATTTCTGAACAGGATGCGATATGTGTTTATTCTCATAAACTACCACTCAAGAAAAATGCTTGCCTGTCGTGGAATTTATTCAATTTTTTAGAATGCACATTTTTTAAAATTCTCCCTATGTTTGCAAGGCATTTCAAGTTATAAAACCATTTTTAGCCATTTTTACTTTATGTTAATTCATGAGGAATCAAATCACTAATCTATGCTAGACAATATACTCTAGGCTTTGGAAAAACCTTTTGAATATTGGAAATTCCAACCATTTTTATGGTCTTTTTCTATATAAATAACATTCACACATTGAGACTTCCACATTTGGCATACATCCAAGGATTGCATAAGAGCCTATCTAGCATTGCATCCTTGTTTGGTATTCTTTTCCAGCTTAGTCAGAGCTGCAGTCATCATATGTTTTTCCTTACAACAATTCTCTATGCATAGGCAAAAACCATGAACATTTCCTTTAAGCAGGGACTCCAGCTACAACACAGCTCTTGTTTCTTTTAAGATGAATTTAATTTGTATTTTTTCATTTGTCATTTTAGATCAAATTTACAAATGTAAGTTTAAGTTATTTTTAAGTCATACATTTTAAAATTTAAATTTACATTTTATTAATTTTTTCACTTGTCATTGTGAACCAACTTAATACATGTTTGTGGTCATTTGTGTGTTATGTTGTGATATTTAAGAACATTCATTTATTCATTCTAAGATCATCAAAAACAATCTAAGAATTACAAAGGGCTATCAAATCATTATCACAAAATATTTATGAGAGTATTGTAGTAGCACTATTAGATTATTAAATCAATATATGTCATCCAAGGTCCATTTTGTGTTTACTTGTTGTCTTCAAATCTCACTCAAAATTATAAAGTTAATCCTTTAAGAGCCTAATTAAGAAGAACATGACCCTCAATTTAGTAGATTCCCAAAGATGTTCTTAAATGTCACTAGTACTACACATATTCATTTATCCAAATATCAAGCCAAGTTAATTGCAATAGTCCACTTTCTTTCAAATTAGTCCTGCAAGTACAAGTTCACAGTAGTTCACCAATTCAATTGCACATGTGCTAAGATCAAGTACATGCATAAATTTGAACCTAATCAAATTATAATTAGTTATCAAATTCTAAAGAGGCAACTAGACTAAGCCCTAAAATTCTATCACCTTAGTGAATCACTTCCATTAACTTTAGCTTTGTTTCTCTATCTTTAAAATCTAGGTAAGTATTACATTTATATTCATTTAATTTAGCATTTATAATTTCATGTCTCAACTCTTAAATCTAAGTTGATTATTTATTTATTTATTTTCTAAAGGTTTATGTAAGTGGTTTATTTTCTATTGCATTTTTGTGAACCTAACAATCTTACTCTCTAATGTTTTGACGTTGAGGTTTATTGGAATTCTATACAAACATTTCAAAACTAATATTTATAGTTGTTATGTCTTTCTTTAAACTCTAATTAGGGTTTAGATCTACCTTTATACTATCATTGATTTATCTTTATTAGTGGCTGAGCTTATATTGCTCGATCTCTCTTTGATCCCTAACCACCCACTCTTACATGTGCATCATCAATACATCTTTTATTATAGATTTTCCTAATTCGTTGTACTTAAAATCTATCTATGCCTATGCTATAAATATTGATGTGTTTCTATGTTTTTTTATATATAATTCTTCCATCCTTGATACTCAAGCATTTATTGTTATCCCATACACAAGGATATATTTTCTATGCATGCAATCTTTCATCATATGTGTGATTTTTTTCTCCTTCATAGATCTAGTTTCATTTTCCTTCTCTCTTATAAGTGCACTTCACTTATCTACAAACTCCATATTACCTCTATTTTTCCTATTACTAGTCATAGTAATATGTGCATGAGCATATAAATCTTTTTACTTTGGCCACCTTTCTTCCTTTTTCTTTAGTTCATGTTGATGACACTTTATCCCTCGCCTCTCATGGAAAATCTAGAGATCTCCCATTGTGTGTTGATGATATACCTAGTGAGTTTATCCTTTATACATCTCATGCTTGCTTCCCTTGTTCACTTATGGATTTTCCTACTTATATCTCTCTTACTTGATCTTTCCTTGAGGATCCTAATGGTTTAGATATATGTGTTTCACATCTAAATAAGCTTACCAATAATTCTTCCCTTTCTTATGGCTCTTAGTTTATTAATGATATTTTTAGTGACAAGCATAGTGATAGTTGTTTATTTTCTCATGATGTGGTTGTTGAATTTTTGTTGCATTATGGTTTTCTTTATGATGCACATTATTTTTAATGTGCTTGTGATAGATCCATTCAATGGTAATGTAAATAAAAATTTACATGGTAAATCATCGATATCTTCAGAGTATGCTTTTATACATGATGATGATACTTTAATGCACACAATTGGTACTACTTCAGTTGATAGAGCTAAATAATGGTTTGATGCATGTCATGCTCTTTATACATCCTTCCATGATTTTTCATGTTCTTTCATAGATTAGTTTACTATTATCCCTAGACACTTATTTTACTCATGACTTTTAGTGACCTTTCCTTGGTGGATCCCTACATTTTTATATGCATCAATTTGTATACTGCTTTTTATGGGGACCCTCCTTTGGATCTTTTCATATTTTCATATGATGTATCTATGATCTGATTATGTAGTACATTGTTATATATCTTCTATCGAGCAAACATATGGATTAAACATACCTAAGGATGAATAACAACATGAAAATATTTCATAATTCTTACTTAATATGTGAGTATAATGTATCAATATTTGATGATACATTTTTCGCATCCTCTCCCACTATTACATGTGACATGCATACACATAGGGATATGGAAAATGTTGAAAATAATATTTCACCATAATCAAGCTTTCTCATTAGTAGGATTAACCATATAAAAAAGTGCATTGATGATCATGAGAAAATATTTAAACAAAAAAATCCTATCAAATTGATACTACACAATCCTTTGGTCAATAATATTTTGACTTATCCTACAATAATTTGATTTGTGACATCTTCTTTTATTGAAGTATGATAATGGAGATTATTTGTTACTACATTTACTACACTTCAATGTTATACACTTCCCTTACTTTCATGAATATCAACTACTTGCTAGATTATTTCTAACAAAAGTAAGTGGCCATGCTTTCACTGTTGAGAATACAATAAACATATATAGTATAGATATTAACCAATGATACTTTAAATATGATAAAAAATGTGATAAGCCATATAATATTTATGAAACAATGGAGAAGCAAACATAAAAATGTAAACCATGTAAACATTATATTTACGTGAAGAAACCCTTTTAGGAGAAAACTTTTGCCAACAAAGATATACCAAGCTTGCATTAATCTTAAGTACAAGATTACACCAATACAATCCATTCAATCTTCTTTAGTCTAACAATATTCCAACTACTTAGTATTACTTCACCTGCATAACACTATTCAACCCCTATCTCATACACTTAATACATAGAGAAAAAGAAACAAGAAATCACCAAGTGGTTTGTGTAAGCTAGTGGCCACCAAAATCATGGTCCATAAGGAAGAAAACTACACCTCACTATACATAATGGAACATGTTCCCAAGATAGAAACCAACTAAGTACAACATATTTAACCATATAAATCTCACCAAACACCACTAGCAAAACTACAATTCCATGACAAAGGTGCCAACTACCATGAGCTTAGCCAATTATGACAAGATGCTCCAATCTTCCCAGTGAAACTCTCATTGTTATTTTTTTTTATCATGGCCTCTCTATTTAATGTCATTACAATAATATCTCTAAGTCCACCTCTTAACCTTTCTATTTTTCTCAACTACCACACTACAAGATTTGGATCTCATTTTCTCACTTTTCAAGGGGTTTTGAGGGTTTTAATAATGTCCAAACAATCTTCAATCAACTTAATTAATGACTCATTGAGATATTTATTTATTTTAAAAAAAAATTAGAGCTCTAGATAAAAAATACTCCTTTTAAAAGTGTTTAGAGAAAACAATGTTAGACATAGGATTGCAAGTGAATAAAAAACTAATCCTAACATTCACATGGTTTTATTCATTTCCACATGCTTATATCACTTCCTTTTTGGATTTTTCTAGTGCTTTCCCAGAATATTTTCTTTATAATATTGAACATGAGACACACATTGCTAACCGAGCATGAAATACAAGCAAGAAGAAATGAGTTAATTAAATATTACATATTGTGATTTCAAGTGCTTGACACTAATAAGAGTTCTACCTTATAAGAAGACAACATGCAAATCATATTAATTGATAATTTACTTCCACCTTTTAAAACCCAAGTGTATTGCAAGCCTCATCAATATTTCTTAGATTTGTGTGCTAGTGTTTATAAATGTGAGTGTTCTTTATTAGGAGACCCTCTTTTATATTAATTTATTTCTAAACCAGATAATGGGGGCAATAAGGATGTACCTCATGATGATAATCATACTTGTTGACGATAAAATGTAGGTCACATAATATCATAATTATTTGTGTCAAAAAATTAACCCCAAGGTGATGTAATAAGAAGGAAAATAAAATAGTTGTGATAGGTAAACATATACATAAAAAAAACAATTTAAAATATTCACATATTCACACACCCCATAAGATCAATCTGTTCATATATTTATATCATTTATTCCATATACAATAAACAATATGTACTACAAGCATAGATATATTTCTATAGTATATTGCATTCATTACTTATATATATCCAATCCCTATGTTCTACTTTGTCCCCCTTTTAATTTTCTTTCTTCATTCTTGCAATATGGTTTGGTGCTAATATAGCTTCCTAGTGGTGTAAACATGTATCCTTCTACATATATTTTAATCTCATCATCTTTCAAATGGTGTTGCACATCACCAAATGTTGTCATAGTAGCGTTGCAATGACTATAACTTAGTCGATCCTATTTTATATTCCTATTTGTCAACATTCTCCTAGGACCTATTTCATTATCTTATACTCAACGCATTCTTCTTCTAATGATAAATAGACTTTGTTATCTCAAAAGTATGTGTTAATGCATGATTTTTTAATTTTAAAATATTCTTCAACTTTAGAAAATCTATTTGAGATGGTTAAGGTAGCAAATATTTATAATTGGTATTGATATGCTCATATGCACTTTCTCAATTCAATGCCATATATTCAATTCATTTATCTCTACTAAAGTATCAATATATCTCTTTTTGTAGAGGTTGCATTAGTTGGATCTATCAATGTAGTTATTACTTTCTTGATGTCTTGGAAATTTTTTAATAGTAGTGATAAATAGATATTTACTTTGAACTCCGATTCATTCATTTGTATTGTTAATTTTTATTCTCTATTCATTCAACTAATTGTGTTGTAATATGAGGTTTCTTAATTATTATTTTTGTGATCCATCTAAATCAGTCATAATATTATAACATCCTAATAGTTACAAAATTTGAGACTCCATCTTGATCTATTTGGGTCTTCAATGGCATTGTGATATGTGGCCAATTTATGCAATACTGATACACTATAGACATTGTTGCAGGTGTCTTCTAAATTCTTTATTTATTGGTCTAAATCTATGTCACCATTTCTCCATCTTTGTTGCATGTGGCTTAACTCTTCTTTTTCATAGTTAGATATTATTTGTTTCTTAATTTTTTCTTTTCTCATTCCCATCTGCTCATATGATCTAATAGAATGTGTATTGCTTCTTCCAATTGAGTTGTTGCGTTAATAGAGGAATCTACTTGTGCTTGTGGTTGGTTTTAAATAAAATTGATCATTTTATTTGTGCCCTCTTCTAATATGATATTTTCTACATTAGATCTTGTTTTACACCAATGTTGAATACTTCATTTAGCTCCAATTACTAAAGTGGGGAAATAGTCCTAGTAAAACTAATTCATGGGCTTGTAGAGGTATTCATGAATATATTTGGTCTCATTGTAACCACCAAAGCTACTTGATTTTATTGAGTAGTATACTCCTTAATTTAATCATAGGGTCACTAGTTGGCTAACTTGTTACAGTGACCAATTATGTTGAAGTTTCTCCTGTTTTCTTCTTTAGTTCCTTTGTTCCCATATTTTTTTCTTTTCTATTTGATCCTCGTTGATGTTGGAGCATCTGGGCACTTTAGCTATCTAGATCATTCCATTTTTAATTTTGTTTTGGTGTTTATAATTTTTTTTGTGACATTTAAAAGCACTTGTTGATTTTATTTTGCCCGTCTAGCATCTTCGTTTAGAAGTCATTGATATTTTACTAATCTAGAAGGACAAGGAAACTTTATGTTAAAAGATTATTTAAATTATAGCTTTAAATATAAATGTCAATTCATTAAATTGCAACGCTCAAAATGGGGAGATTCACTTCAGCCCAGCATGGTAGAAAAGCAGGTTTGAAACGCATATTGGAGAGCTGAAAATTAATTAAAAATAATGGCCTTTGGAAGGTTGCGTGAAAAAATAAGGAATGTAAAGACTTGGGTGGCTAGAAGTAAGCATGTTTGGCTCCCAAGTGAATGGGGAAGACAACATAAAATAAAAGAGAAAATACAGTGATTGAATTGACTTACTTGGGATAAAAATTGTTGCTAGATATAACCCAACATATGGGGTAGTCAAGAGAGGGGAAAAGGTGTTGGAGGGTGTGAATAAAGAGGGCATTGATCCCTTGTTTAATTGAAAACAATTTCTAAAAAAAAAATCTAATTAGAAGCATAGTGTTGAAGAATTCTGGAGGAGTAAGAAGGGGTTGGAATCAAACAAAATAACAGAGAAAAGTATTGGAGTGTTTGCAATTTTTTTCCTACACAATTTCCATGTGTAAATTTTGGACAAAGATAAATAAATAATTATGACCTATTCTTTAGAAAACAATTTGATTAAATTGGTGTTTGAAACCTCTTTTGAATTTTTTTACTTTGCTACAAATTTGCTCTCAACCTAGTAAGGTTCAGAGCTTTTGATCTACATCATTTGGTATCAGAGCAGGGATAGGTCGTGTTGAGAAGTAAAATTGCGTATAGAGGACAGAGTCACAGAGGTAGAGCACCCAGAGGCATGGAGCCTGAGATTGCGCAATTAATAAGAAACTTCACAATGGAGGCAAATGGAGGCCATGGAAATGGCATAGAGAAGAGGAGTCTATACAATGGACATAAGTGATGATGAAGAAGAGCATATTGTTGAAGGCAGAGAGGAAGTGAACCAATCGGGTCTTGAGCCAAGTGAAGAACAAATTATCAAGGCCATTACTAAAATAAATTCCAGGCCATGATTTGATCCTCCAAGTCACAAAGGTGGGTTAAATGCAGAAGAGTTGTTGGATTGGATTGGAAAAATGGATAAATATTTTGAATATGACAATACTAGAGAAGAGCAAAAGGTGAAATATGCTCACACCAGGTTGAAGGGGCACACATCCCTATTGTGGGATCACCTACAAGAAGACAAGTAGTGAAACGGAAAGGAAAAAATAAAATCATGGGATCGAATGGTGACGAAGATAAAATCCAAGTTTCTACCAGTAAACTGCCAAATTAATTTGTTTAGAAAACTCCAAAAAATTGAAGCAAAAGGAGAGCAGAGTTGAGGAGTATACTAAAGAGTTTTAGTGGTTAAGCATAAGAGTCCATCATAAAGAAGATGATCTAGAACAAGTTTCAAGATATTTGAATGGTTTGCACATATCCATCCAAGATGAAATCAGTGTGGTTAATATGCATAGTGTGGAGGAGCCATATCATTATGCCTTGAAAGTGGAAGAAAAGCTCAATGGGAAGAAACAAAATAACTCTCGGGATAGAGGTATATTTTTGCATGGAAGAGGACCACCGAACAATGGAAGAGGCTTCCAAAACAAATAAGAGGAAGCAAGCACGTCAAGTGCAAGTATGCAAGAAGGCAAGGGAAGAGGAGATTTCCCTAGAGGAAGAGAAGACTACTCTTGTGGAAGAGGGTCATTTGGAAGAGGTAGAGGAAGAGGTTTCAACTTCACATGTTTTTAATGTGGAGAAGTGAGCCATCGAGCATTTGAATGTCTGCAAATCTAGCAAGACATTGGAAAAGGAAAAGAGGAAAGAGTACATGTAGCACAGGTGAAAGTGATAAAGGAGCTTCAAACAAGCATGGAGAATACCCCAAGGATGGAGAATCTTTGATGTTGAGAAGAGTCTTGTTAAATCCTGAAAAAAAGAAAGCAGAACTAATACAAAGGAGGAATTTATTTAGAATAAGGTGTAAGGTAAGTGGAAAGTGTTGTAAAGTTATTGTGGACAATGGTAGCATTGATAATATAGTGTCTAAAGAAATGGTGAACAAGCTGGAATTGAAAAAAATAAAACATCCTAGCCCATACAAAGTTTCATGGTTACAAAAAGGGCATCAATTGTTGGTGAATGAACAATGTATGGTCAATTTTTAGATGGAAGCTACAAAGATGAATTCATGTGTGATATAATTCCAATGGACGCCTACTATATTCTTTTGGGAAAACTACGACAATTTGATAGACAAGTTGTTCATGATGGGAAATTGAATACATATACAATCAAGAAAGGTGGGGAAGAATATACATTGAACCCATTGAAGAATAGAGAAGGAGAAGATGAAGACAAACCAAAGGTATGCTTAGTTTTCAGAAATAATTTTTTGAAAGAATTCACAAAAGAGAAAGCATGTTTTGCTTTAGTTTCCAAATTTGCAACAGCTGGGGTAGCGAAGAGTGAGGGTGAAATACCAAAGGAAATTCAAGAGATTTTGGATGAGTATGCAGAAATTTTGATGGAGTTGCCTAATGGATTGCCACCCATGAGAAGCATAAGTCATTGCATGGATTTGATTCTCGATGCAAGTTTTCCAAAAAAGGCACCATATAGAATGTCACCAAAAGAGAATGAAGAGATAAACATGCAAGTGCAAGAGTTACTTGATAAGGGGCTGATTAGAGAAAGTTTAAGTCCATGTGCAATTCCAACAGTGTTGGCACCAAAGAAATATGGGGATTGGT